>JAKZJJ010000019.1:600000-766466 GCA_030015415.1 Cynopterus sphinx
TAATAATTGATAGACAAAAGATAACTAGATACATAGATACATGGATGAAAAGAGAGCTGATAGGTAGGTGAATAGATAAATCAATTAATTAATAGAGAAATGCATAGGCACTTAAATAAATAATAAATAGATACACACACAAAGATATATAGATTCTAAGACAAAAGGGAGAAAGATATGAAGATATTTATATTGATTGTTAGGTAAATTGGAACTAGTTTTTTTATTGATAGGTATATACATATACATAATAGATAGATACATGCACACATAGATATACAGATAGATAAACATATGAAGTAATACATAGTTAACATAAACAGATATATGAACACAGAGATGCCATTTTAATAATTAATTGAAAGGTAGATATACATAGTTATATAGTGTGCAACCAGACATTTGGAAACATCTCACTTTATGAAGATTGATATATCAATCATTGGGCAAGAGAAAATATAGTCTATTTTCTTGATACAAAATAAAACAATGTAAAGATAGATTAATACATAAATGATATATATATATATATATATATATATATATATATATATATATACACACATATATATAGATAGATAGATAGATAGATAGACAGACAACATATAGACAAAAATATAGAATGATAGGTAAATGGATAGATGATAGATAGATGATAGATAGATAGATAGATAGATAAACATATGGTAGCTAGGTATATAATTAGATACTCTATATAGAAATTATTATATAGATTTAAAAACCTAATTTGTTATAAATAAAAGTGATCGTAGAATATGTAGTATAATTTTACATTTGAGGAATATATGGAGAGACAGATTAATAAATAGAAGTACAAAAATAAGTAATTTATAGAATCATGAATAGGTAATAAATAATAAATATTAATAGACAACAATATAGACAAATAAATACATACAGAGTAAGGTAGATAGGTAGATTAAAAATAAATCAATAAATCATAGAGAGATAAAAAATAAATAAAAATTTTATTACACAGAGAGATAAATTGATAAAAATATATATAGAAATAGGTATTTTGATATCCAAAGAGTTAGATAGAGAAAAAGGTATATAGATAGAATTATAGACAGAGAATGGTAAATAGGTAGATGGGTAGATAAACTGATGGATAAAATGGTATTTAGATAATAAATAGTTAGATAATAAAAAGATAATAAGTACTTTGATGTCAAGATAGTTTGATGTAAAGTGAATAGATCAATAGGTAGATAGATATATAGATAGAAGATATTAGATCGATAGATGATGGATGGATTGGTAGAAAGATACATAGATGATAGAGAGATAGATAAATACATACAAAGATAATTAAGAAAAATGAAAAAATTGTTTTATTGGCACTCATAAACTAGAATAGATACACAGATAAACAGATAAATAGGTGACAGATGATAGATAAATATACATATATAAATAGATACATAGTTAATAAGAGTATAATATAACAGATAGATAAAGAGTCAGATACATAGAATATAGAGAGATGTATAGCTGATAATAGGTAAATTGTTTGAAATTCAATAGAGATAGATAGGAGAAACTCACATTTTTTTTTTAAACACAGATGATCATTGTATAATTAGGATAACTTTATGAAAGACAAATATATGCAGAGAAAGAATAATAGATGAAAAGGAATAAGTAACATAACAGAGAGATTAGATAAATGAAGAAAATAGAGAGGTAGATACATACATAAAAGGAGAAATAGAAACATAGTAACATGGATAGGTAGATACATACACACAGATACATAGATACATAGATGCATAGAGACACAGACAATATGGGGAGAGGATTAAAAAATATAGATAGATATAAGATAAATAGATTATATGTGTAAATAGTAAGATACATAGACTTTAGAAACAATAGATGAGAAGTAAATTGCTATGAGATAGATATCAAGATAAATACATACAGAGATTGTCGGGAGCCAGAACACCCCTGCGGCATGACAGAGTCACCGGGGGACAGTCTCGGCTGCAGAGCAGCGAGATATGTGGGCTGGCTTTCCTATCTCTCTTTACATGTTTTGTAACCTTGCTAGTAATATCTGTAATAGGGAATAGTGAAGGAATGGAATTTTTACAACGATAAAATAGGGGACTGGGAAAGAGAAACATTAGTAGAAATCACTTAGAAATCTTACAGGAATTAACCACATTCTGTTAATCATAAAACTTGTAACAATGAGCTCAGACGCTAACTGCCTGAGTGACTCTGCTTACCTACATAGCATGAGAAACAATCACTTGTGTATAAGCTGAAAATTATTGCTTGGCTACCGTCATGGAAACATAGACTATTAACTATAATCATTCTGCTTTTATACCCCCGCTTGCACCAATGGCCAGTGGGTTGACAGGTAGTGAATAGAAGAAAAATGGGTAGAAGGTAATTTCTAACAAGAACGAGGAAAAGAACAGGAAAATAATACCCTGGTGATGTGGCTACCCGCACATGCTTAGGGACAGAAGTCATTGTCTATTCTTAAGAACAGCAAACGAAACAGATATGATCAATTAAACCCATAAGTCAACCAATGTGGTTATTATGTTTGACAACTTGCCCTGGGTGATAAACTGTTTTTGCACTATATAACGGCTTTGCAAAATAAAGATTGTAGCATTCCACTCACCATCTCGTCTGAATGCTCATCATTTTTTCGCCACACCTGTACCTCCCTCCGGGACTCTGATCTGCTGGAGCTGGACTCCGGCGAGAGATAATGGAAGAGACTGTCTTAGAGAATAAACCGTTTGCCTATAAATGTCAATCATTAGGAATGTAGACAGCACTATGTTATACAAATATATCTTGTAGAAGAAATAGAGAGTTCTTGATAGATAGAATTAGATTTAGTGATTATTTCATATAGAAATGGATGAGAGAGATAGTGAAAATAGTGAAATAATTAAGAGACAAATAGATACTTAACATAAAAAAGACAATGGAAAAATCCAATATTACGTAGAAATATACATATACATATATACGTGTGTGTGTGTGTGTGTGTGTGTGTGTGTGTGTGTGCGCGTGTAGAGAGAGAGAGAGAGTGAGAGAAAGAGAGATTATGAGAATAAGTGAGAATAGTCTTGGAAATGAATAGATACATAGGAGCTTAGAAAGATGTTACAATAATCAATAATGTGAGAGACCGATGACAGATAGATGAAAGAAGAGACTGAAATAGAAAAGAGAAAAAATACAAAGAGTAATAGAAAATAACAATATAAATATATAAATGTTAAATAAATAATCTATAGAAATTTGAATACAGTAGATATTTGAAAACAATAGACATAAAAAGATGTTAAAGGGTAGCTGATACATGGTAGATAGAAAAAAAGATAAAAATTTGACCATTAGAAAGGTAGTTATAAAGAATAACTAACATTCTTTAACAAATGTATCAATACTTGTGTAAATTCTTAAAACTTGGTTACAGAGAATTGCATTGTAAAATAGTTATGGAGAGATGAATTGATATAGATAGATCAATTGATGTCTACAGAGACTTAGATAAATATATACATATACATAAGAAGATGGATAGGAAAATATTAGATTATAGGTAGACTGAAAAATAGACATTTACAGGAGACAACAGAAAATTAAATGTTTTCTAGAGAGAGATATTTATCGTTAGGTAAAGTGAAAAATAGTCTTGGTTATAAATACTAGGTAATAAATCGTAGGATAAAAAGGTGTCAGATAGAAACATAGCTAATAGCTAGATTCATACATATGTTTCTGGGTAGCAACCCAAATGATAAATGAATAAACTGATGGATACCTAGACAGAGAAATCAATGGACAGTAAATAGAAAATAGATGATATATAAATAAAAAATAGATGGTAGATAGTTATATATAGATAAATGTGTAAAAATTATCATAGTAATATTTTAGAGAAATGGTAATTAGAGAGTCTGACAATTAAAACAAAATATATATTGTCCGTATGGCAAGTTATAGATTGATATTAAAATGCTCGCTGGAAGGATAAATAATAACTGAGTACAATTGATTACTGACTGATAAATGAATAGGTGCACACATTAAAGGATAGATATAATTAACTAAATAGTTGTATAGATGATATATACACAGATACATATTAGATAGATAGATATACAAATAGATACATAGATAGACAATTACAGAGATCACGATAAAAAATCCCTCACATTCTGTTCTTAGATGTATCAATCTTTTCGTAAATTGACAAATATTGTGTTGTACAGAGGATCATTGTAAAATAAATATGTAGATTCTTAGAGATAAATAGAATAATATAAAAAATAAGGAATAGGTAGATAGATAGCAAATAGATCGACAGATAAAAGATTGATAAATTTATATATAAAAAATAGATAACTGTCTCTGAAATTACTATATTACTCTATAAATTTTACCATATTTCTCTTTAATGATTTATTTTTCTGCCTAACAATAGATAGATTTCTATTTATTTAACATTATATCTCTTTAAAACCATATTTTCATTAAATGATCAATAAACCATGTAAAATGCTAATACGATTTAATAATTGTCTAATTGTCTATGTTTCTACATATCTATCCAATATTAATGTGTCAATCTATTTCATATCTATCGATCGCCTATCTGTCTGTCCCTATATCTTCTTATCTATTATCTATCTATCAATCTAATCATCTATCTATCATCTATCCATCTATCCATCTATCATTCTATCTATCTATCTGTCTATCTATCATCTATCTATCTATCTATCTATCATTCTATCTATCTATCTATCATCTATCTATCTATCTATATCTATCTACCTATCTTTCTATCATGTATCTCTGTATTATCTATCTGACACGTATTTACCCTACCAAGTACTTTTTTATATCCAAGGCAATTTTTATTTTTTCTAACAATTAGCCCATCAGTATATCCTTTGATTTTCTATTTCTGTTTTGTATATCTATCAATATCTATTTCAATGTATCTTCTATGTGTCATTTACTATTATATCTTATGTAGGTTCTATTATTTATCTATCACCTATCATCTATTCCTATATTTCTCATTTGCAGATGTTCTATTTTGATCTATTTATCTAAACATGGAACTACTATGTATTTAACTATATTTAAATTTTACCTTTTCTATTTATTTAACAATCGCACTTGCTCTTTTTTACGTATAACATTCTACCTAACGATACACATATCTCTTATTTGGCCTGTCATCTAATTTTCTATAAAATAAAAACAAATCTTTCTAGGCATTTATCTGTGTGTCTTTTTATGTATCATTGTGTCTTTTTCGGTCTAAGTCTCTGTCTCTCCTTAACGTAAGTCAAAATGTCCATCTATTTGCCGCAATCCATCATTATATTTATCTATCTATGTAGCTATCAATCATCTATTATCTATCTATCTTTCTATTTATGGCTGTACATAATTACCTATTTATCTGTGTATCAATCTACTTAATTTCATCTTTTTATCTATGTCAAATCTACTTACGTTTACATCTATATCAATTTATATATCGAATCCAATCTGATTCAATAATGTTTCTCTCCACACAATATTTTACCTTACCTACGAGTTGATAAATCATGCAAAAAAAACGTATCTTTTATTTAATAAAATCTAAATATCTAACGACTGATTATATATCTATCAATTTACTATCTATCTATTGTTCTATCTTCTCGCTAACACCTACTTATACTGCTCTGTATTTACTGATAACAAAGATAATTTTTAAATGTACCTAAAGATAGATCTAACTATATATCGGTCCATTTTTCTTTTGTGTTTTTGTATGCCTATGTATCTATCAATATCTATTTCATCTATCTTTCTATTATCTATCTATCACCATCTATCTACCATCTGTCTATCTTCTTCATCATCATTATCATTATCATCATCATCATCATCATCATCATCATCATCTACAGTCTATCAAGTAATCTGTCCTTTAGGTGCGTATGTATGTATGAATGTATGTATGTATGTATGTCTTTAACTAACAGTGTATCATATTTTCACTATCTTCCTAACAGTCTATCATCTAATCATCTATGTATTTATGTATCTATTCATCTATCGATATCAATCTATCGACATATAACTCTATCTACCTTAACTATTTACATATATTTTCTACAATGTACTTTTCTATAATACAATCTTTTTATTTATCTATCTTTGGATAAGTTTATGTAAAGAATATTAATTTGTTAAACTATCTGTGTAAATCTCTATCAACATATCTATCTCACTATCATTTTTCTATTTATCTTCAATCTGTCTATCATCTATTTATCCATTCATCCATCTCTCTATTATGTATCTGTTGACCTTACATTTATATTTCTACTCATACATCCATATTACTATTTAATCTATCTATTTGATTCATCTATTAATCCTTTTATCTATATATTTTCTATCTACATATGTATCTCATATCTATCTATATCTATCATTCTATTATCTATCTTTCCCACTGTCTTATCTATTTTTAATTTATGAATCTGTCATATATTCATTGTTTCTAAATATCTCTGATTCATTCATCTATGTGTTCAGTTTATCTGTAACTATCTATATATCTATTTTATATGGATCACTTTTCAAAGCAATCTTTTATAATTTACTTAAAGGTTGATATTCAGTTAATATAGTATGATCTGTTTAATTCCCTATTGATCGACAATCTATCATCATCATCTATCTATCTATTCAATTTAATATCTCTTCATCTGACATTCTAAGCAGACATCTATTTGTTCATCTGTCTACCTAATATCTGTTTATTCTCTTCTCTACATATTTTTAACAACCTGTACCTTTTAAATTGAGTAAAAATTGACTTTTTATTTATATAACAAAATTTTTTAGGGCATTTTGTATCTACATATATGTATATCACTTTAAATATCTATTTATTCATATGCCTACCTATATTTCTATCTATTTGTGGATCTATACATTTAAATGTCTATCTACATGTATATCTATTTATGTTTCTATCATCAGTATATCTACATTGTTTTTTATCCAACTATCATGTGTCTTTCTCACCTTCATCTATTAGTTGATACTTATACACTTCATCTATCTGTCTATGAATTTATCTATGTATCCATTATGTATTTAAGTATGTATGAAACATTCCAGTTTTTTTAACTGTCAACTCTTTGTTTATTATGTTTTTGCCTAATGATAGATATATCTCCAATTTTTTTTTCTAGAATATTTATTACTCCACATATGTTTATATTATGCATATATTTATGTGTCTGTCTGTGTATCATCTGTTTGTACTTGTGATTGTTGTTAATTTGTACCTCTGTCTTTGTGTCTGTCCATTTTTCCTCTATTCATTTTTCTGTCAATGTATTTCTATGTCAATCTATGTATTTATGTATCTATTCATTTACCTAGGTATATCAATTTGTCTAACTGAATGTATTACAATTTATCAATATTTATAACGTTTAATATATCTCTTTTAGAGTGCAACTTTCTCTTACAAAATCATTTTTCATTTACCTGGCAGATGAATAGATTAATATGTTTGTGAAAGAATGTTAGTTTTTTATACTATTTGTCTACTTCTCTAACCTCATTTTATCTCTCTATCATCTTTATTATATATCTATTTATCATCTATGTATCTATTATCTATCATATATCCATCTATGTATCATCTATCTATCATTATCTATCTATCTATGTATTTTTCATATATACATCGCTGTCTATACTTCAAAAACATTTTAATTTGTCTCTTTTAGTATCTATCTATCTATCTATCTATCTATCATCTATCAATCTATGTATCACATATACTTATGTATGTATCCGTCAATATTATTATTCTATTTATTTATCTCTTTATTTATTTATCTCATGAATCAAAATATTTATGTTTTTAGATCTATTTCATTATCTTTTATTTATATCAATCTATTGTATATCTATTTTTAATACAGTTACTTATCTTTTAATAAAAATACTTTATAATAATTCAAGTAAGATATTTATATATGAATTGTTGATATATTTATTTCTATAATGGTATGAGATCTGGCCATTTCTCTATTCTTCTATTAATGTATTTATCTATTGAATATTTTTTTATTTATTTAATATTGATTCATATAATAGTTTATGTTTGTTTTTCTGTATCTTTTTTTACCAATCTATTTATATATCTATATGAATCTATCTATAAATTAATATCCATGTGTTTTTATAATGCAGTTCTCTTTCACACAATATCTTAACTTTTTAAAAAAAATTGATATATCTAAGTCTAAAATTTTATAGTATTTTCATTTTTACTATCAAAAATCTATTCAATATCTAACTTTTTATCTTTCTTTTTATCTACATTATATATATTCATTTATTTATCTATCTACATATGAGAGGTTATTTATCTAAATCTCTCTATCTCAAGCTATATCTATCTTTCATCTATCATTTTTCTCAATTCATATTTATCTATTTATGTACATAACATATATTTATTTAATATCTATCTTTATTTTAATTTTCTCTTCATCTCTAATGTATTTTATATTTTTCAAACTTTCTTTTATTTTTATGTAGGTCTATGTTACTATTTTACTATGTATTTATATAATTATCTACCTGTCTATTTATCTGTTTATTTAATTATTTATCTATTTATGTATTTATATGTATTATCATGCTGTGTGTGTGTATATATATATATATATATATATATATATATCTTTATATTTGTAGTTACTTTTTTAATATATGTCTCCCTGTCTTCTTATTATTCTACCTAGCCATTTATGTATGGATCAGTTGATCTAGTATTTATCTGATTATCTATCATAAAATAATTTTATGACCTATGATCAATATATGTTTCAAAGAACAATTCAGTTTTTCTATTTTGTTTTTAAGTATAATTCCATTTCACTATAAAGCTATATACCTACTATCTATCTCTTTATGCATCTATCTATTCATTTATACATCAAACTATATTTATCTATTTCATATCTACTTATGCAGAAATGAGGAGATTAATTATTAGAAATATAGATGTATAGATGTTAAATATAGGTGTATAAATATAGAAATATAGATGTTAGAGATGTATAGATGTTAGAGAAAAAATAAAAAGTAGACAATAGATAGATACATACATAAAATAATAAATGATAAATAGATAGATGATAGAAAGATATAGGAAGTGACAGACATAAATAGATAGATACATACTAGCATACATAGATACCTACATACATAGATACATACAAAGATAAACATAGTTTAATGGATTGATTGATTATGATTAGATGGATAGATAAATGACAGACTCATTAATAGGAAGACAGAGATTAACATAGAAGAACAAAAAGGTGATAATATAAATGAGACATGGATAGATAGATAACAGACAGATAGATAGCAAAATAGGTGATGCATGAGTGGAGGAATGAATAGATAAAGAAATAGATAGAAAGATATGTAGATATATACATTAATAGAAAGGTAGATGATGAATAGTAAGTTAGATAAATAGATTGATTAATATTTAAACAGATGATACCGAGAAAAATAATGGACAGTTTATAAATAAATACATAAATAGAATGAAAGGTAGACAGATAGGTAGATAAGAGAAAGAAATAAAAATACATGTAAAACTAGATAAATGACAGACAGATACACTAAGTATGAATGAATAGATATATAGTTGACAAATATATGAATATATATATATATAGAGAGAGAGCTATATATAAAGATATAATATATATAAATATGTATATATGTGTGGCTATTTATAAAGACATATTAATGTTAGATAGAATCATAGATATATAGACAGTTGTTAGATTGATGTATGAATATTCAACAGAGATGATAAAGAATAGATAAATTGATTAATAGATGAATGACAAAAATTCTATAATTAGATAGATAGATAAAATGGATAATAAATTTATATATATACATATATAAGTGACTTAACTCACAAAGTTATAGTTAGTTAAATAGAAAAACAATAATATCTTGATAGATGAAGGAAAGATAGAACACAAAAAAATTGTAAGAAGCAGAGATAAAATATAATTAGTGATTCAGAAATATACATTTATAAAAGATATATTAAGATATAGATAAATGAAGATACGTACAAAAGTAAATAGATAAATATATATAAAGATACATAGTTAGATGCATATGGTTAAGTAGATTGATGGATGAATGAAAATGTATATGTATATGAACAAAATGGTAGAAAGATAAAGTAGAGAGATAGAGAGATACATAGATAGATGATAAAACCTAGATAGATATAGATATATAGATAGATAGGTGGATAGACAGATAGAGACAGCAAAGTTTTATACATGACAATAAGATAAAATGCTCCAAAGATTAATAAATCTTTAATAAATAGAAAATTAGATATTTATTAGGGAAATTCACAGTTTAAAATATTTATAAAACAATAGGTAAGATAAATATTGTTTTCAAAAGAAATATTGTTGAATATACAGATAGATCACTGAGAATAGATACATTGATAATAGATAAAAAGATAAATGATAAACAGATTGGTAAATAAATAGATTAATAGATGGTTAGTTATATAATATTATAGCTAGAGAGATGATAGATAAATGTGGAAGGATGTAAGAATGAAAGAATAAATAGTATGAGAGATACATTAGCTAGATGATAGATTGATAGAGAGATAAAAAAATATATAAATATGATGGATGGATAGAGGAACAGATGGATAAACAGAGCGATGATAGATGAATACAAAGATAGATACATACCTACCTAGATATAGAGAGTATAATGTTAAGAGAAAACATCGATACATGGATAGATGATAAATATATACATATATGGATAGATGACAAGATAGATAAAAAATAGAAATCAAATTATCTGTACTTAGACATATTAATCATTAGGTAAATGTTAAAAATTGTGCTATAAAAAGTTTCATCATTGAATACATTTATAGATAGTATAAGATAATTTTAATATAAATCGATAATACATAGATACATAGTTACATACATGTATAGATACATCGACACATAAAGAGATACACAGATACATGCATAGACAGAAGAAAAGACATTCAAATAAAGAAATGAGTCAGATTTTATATAGAGAGTTATAGCTATGGTTAGATAAATTGAAAATTTGTTTTGGTTATAAATAGATACATAGTAGTATAAATATATTATAGGTATATATGTGTATATACATATATAGGTATATACATATATACACACACACATATGTGTATATATATATGTATATATGTATAGATCTCTATTAGATATATTGAAAAATGTTTACATAGGTCAATAAATAGATGATAGGTAGATAGATTGATTTATTGATAGATACATTATAGATAAATGAATGGTTATGATGATGGAGGAATTGAATAGTTAAATGAATGGTAAACACTTTACGTCTGGTTAGACAAAACTAAAAGAAGACGAAGAGTCAGATAGACACAGAATCACAGACAGTCAGACACATGGAAAGAAAGACAGGCAAAAACAGAGATGAACAATAGCATTGATTTACAAAAATGTACATTATGGTTTCAGTAAAAGAAATTATTGGTGGGCAGAAAGGTAAATCAAAGAAAAAGAATACATCCAATAAGTAAATAAAAATTAGTATGTTTAATAGATAGTTAACTATATAAGACATACATAATTAGATACTTGAAGGGATGATGAGATCAATAAAGAGATAAAAATTACATAAATCACATACATAAATTACATACGTATCACATAAATAAATTACATACATATATAAATTACATATTACATACATAAATTACATGCAGAAATACATAAATAGATTACTGTATAGATAAAAAGAAAGTAAAATGATAAGTAGAAAGATAGATAGATAGATAGATAGATAGATATACAGACAGATAGAAGTTAGGTGAAAATACACAGCTAAATAAGAGATAGGCTATAAATAGATAAATACAAGATAGATTGACTGATAAATAGATGTTAAAATACAGAAACAATAGACAGATATTGATTTAATAATACAAATATTTACATGATGTCTTAATTATTAGCATGAAATGTATATTTTAAGTGAGATACAATGAGGAATCGATAGATATATCTTATAGAGAGATTAATTAACATAGATACACAAAATACATAGGTACATAGAAAAATAGATAGATAGTTTAGTAGATAATGAATGAATGAATGAGAAAATATATAGAGAGAAATAGTAATTAAGAGGTAATTAGAGATATATTGATAAACAGATAGATGATGGATAGCTACATAGACAGATAAACAGATTAATAGATATCTAGAACACAATAAAGAAAAAGATACAGAGAAGAGAACAATCTGTTATGAATATGTAAATGTAAATAAATATGTAATGATAATGTTATATATCAAGAAAAAGATTATTAATAGATAAAATGTAGATAAATAAATATTACCAAAGCAGATATCTTAGTATGTAGTTCAATATGCAGATACAAAGTATATTACACAGATATTTATATCATATATAGAGAGAGACAGATGAGAGGTAGAGAGAAAAAAAGAACACAAATAAATAGTAAGATACTTAAACACAAACCCACTCTGTGATTTAGTAAAACATAAAGATAATTTGATATATTATAAGATAAATAAATAAAGATAAATCAAGAATTTAGATGGAGACATATATCGATTGATGATTGTTGAACAGATAGATGGATGAATGTTGAGTGGACAGAGTGACTAAAAGGTACAGTAGATTAAAATAAATAGACAGATAGATAGAGATGAGATAGATTGATAGATTAATATTTATATTATTTATCACTCATTAGGTAAGATAAAATATCAGGTTACAAGGATATATTGTAGAAGAAAATGATACATTGTTATAGATATATAAACTGAAGTAGATGAATAAATAATTAGGTACATTGTAGATAGATCAATAACTAGCAATATAGATCAAAATAGAAATTGACAAAAAAAGAAGATACAAGCATATGTAAACAGATAAAAAATAGAAACACAGATCGACAGATGATAGATGATAGAAAGATAGATAAAAAGTAGAGGGAAATGAGATAAAGGTGTATACACAAATACATAGATACTTAGATAGATGAACATAAATATAGAAAATAAAGAACCAGTAAGATACATAGTTAGAACGATCAGGTTTTTTAGGAAAATACAACAATTATTTGATATATAAAAAGATAGATAAAAAAGATGGATAGAGAAGTTAGATAAATAGATAAATATATTGATAGATCATGGTTGAATGAATGGACAGATGATTGGAAGGCTAAATGGAGAGAATGATGAATTTATAAATTATATAGAGAGATGATTGAAAAAAAGTAGATAAATAGCTATGAAAAATATGAAAAGATAGAATAGAGATAGTTATATATTTAAATACATAGTTGATAAGACATATATTTATTAATACAATTGATATTTTAAATTCTATATCATTATTATATTAGTAAAAATATTATTGAGAGAGTACCTTTGTGGAGATGATAGATTGTATTAGATGAATCAGTTCTTTAAAATGATAAATATTTAGATATATGATAGAAATATTGATAGATTAATAGTTACTTAGAGACAGATGAATAGTTGTTAAATACATATATAGAAAAGAGAAAGATTGATATATATTTGTTAGATAAATAGATAGATGATAAAGACAGAAAGATATATGATAGATGGTACAGACATAGAAAGATATATAATAGATGATAAAGACATAGAAAGATGATAGATAGATGATGATAAATAGACGATAGATGATAGATAGACATATAGACAGACAGACAGACAGACAGACAACTAGAGATATAAAATAAATAGGTTGGTGGAAGATGGATGGATGCATACATTAATAGAAAGATGAATTATAAATGAATGGATAAAAATGGATACATAAATGCACAGATAGATGAATGACAGATTTATAGAAATAAAAAAAATAAATATATAGATGACAGAAATAGAAAATTCAATACATGCATAAATAGATGATAAAAAGGAAGATTGATAAATATTAATATACTTTGGAAGATAAATAGAAAGATATATTATAGAGAGATAAAAAATAGACAAATATATACATAGTCGAAACTATATAAATTGGTAAAATGATAAACAATACACGGACAATTAATAACTTGCTAATTAAATAGAACCATCACAATGTGCATAAGTTATTACTTATTTGGTCAGCTTAAATATTGTTTTAGAGAGATGAATTGCTGAATCAATAGATAGTTATAGATACATAAATTAATAGTTAGATAAAAACTAGAATAGATTGAATAATACAGCTCAAATAAATAGTAGGATACATAAAAATATACAGTTATTTGGTAATACATTATGACAATTTTATATATTAAAATTAATAAATATATATATGTAAGTAAGGTAGATAGGTGCCTGAAAGATAGATACTTAAGGAATATACCATGAAGGTGGAATGGATGGAAAAATTTAAATAGATATGCATATAAATATTTATATATTTGTATACAAAGCACATCGTTAGATAAAGAAATAGGCAAGTAAATAGAACGTAGAAAGATCATAACTAAAAATAAATAGATAAATTGATAGAACATAGATAGATGACAGATACATAGAAAGATAAAAAAATAAATATTGAGAGAGATAAAAATATACCTAAATAAGTAGATACATAAATAGAGAAAAGGAACCCAAATAAATAGTAAGATACATACAGAAAAATGATTCGTGATTTAGAAATATATGATGAGAACTATATATGTAAAATGGTGGATAAAGAAAGATACATAAAGAAGTTACATAGGTAGATACATATATAGATAGGTGACGGTTGGATACATGAATGAATGGATAAAATAATAAATAAAAAGAATACATAGAAAGATAATATATAAATAAGAAGATACAGAAAATGTAGATAGCTAGCTAATACTTATAATAAATATCTAGAAAGAACAAAAATGAATAAATACATAAACAAAAAAGATCCATGATTAGAAATTGATAATTATTATTTAATATATTATGAGATAGCTTACTTCATATATTTTCAGCATTTAGATAGATATGTACATATATAAATCGATGATTCTTGAAAGGACGATGGATGAATGGATGCATAGAATGATAAATAGATACATTGCATAAATAGATAGATTATGGATAAATAGAAGATCAATAAATAGTGATGACACAGATTGAAAAATATATAAATAGATATTTAGATACAAGACATTCACACAGATATTTATTAGGTAAAACTAACATATATTACATGATTTAAAAAGGATTAGTTATTTTAAATCTATTATTTAAAAAATACATTGTTGAATAGACAGATTCTAGTATGTAGTTAAATAGAAATAGATAACTAGACGAACAGATAAATAGATAGAACATTAATAGATTATAAATAAATAGATGGATACACTGATAAATGGAAGGATGGATATCAAAGAATTCATGAAAATTAATATAAAAACACACAGAGTCAGATTGAAAAACAGACACACAGGAAGTTACATACATAAAAATATCTGTATGTTGATTGAAATAAAGAGAGATGTATATCCAAATAGAAATATAATCATCTTAGAGAAAAAAACACCTTATAAATAAAAAATATTGATATTGATTATTAGATAAATGAGAATGCTAAAAATAGTAGATGCTTAAATACAAAATAGTTACCTAGTAGATAAATTCATACATAGATGATATATAGATAGATAGATATAGATGATAGATACATAGGTGATAGATAAAATTACAGGTTATACATAGATCCATATAAATATAGATGATAGCTAGATAGAGAGATGATGATGATAGCTAGATAGCTAGATACATAGATAGATATAGATAGATAGATGATAGATAGATGATAGATAGATAGATAGATGATAGATGATAGATAGATAGATAGATAGATAGATAGATAGATAGATAGATAGAAAGATAGATAGATAGAGATAGATAATAGCTAGCTAGGTAGATAAAAGACAGAAGGTGGATGTTAACCTGGATGTTTGCATGGATGGATAGTAGATGCACGAATGGATGGAGGAATGCATGTACTGGTGGATAGAAGGATGGATTAAAAATAATAGATATATAGATAAATATGATAAATTGATATATAAAAATAGCTTGAATAAGATAAGGAGATCAATAGATAGATAGAAGTTAGACAGAAAAATAGATAATTAATCTGCTAGATAAATATATTGGTAGATAGATGATAGCTAGATAAATAGATCAGTCGAGAGACAGAAGAAATGATGGGAAGAATGGATTTAAGGAAATGATTGCACAGCAAGACATACACAAAAACACATACAGAGTCTTATCGCAATGCCAACAGAGACATGGAAAGGTGCATCTACTGATTGATAGAAAGAGAGATGGACAAAATAGAGATATTTCAATTGTTAAGAAAAATAATATATATATATATATATATATATATATATATATATATATATATATATATATATATATTATGCGAAATTATCAACCTATACGTTAAATAAAAAATAGCAATATTTAGAATGGTCATTCATAATTGTTACATAGATAAATAGATAAATATATAGAACATAAATAGATTATCAATATAAAGTAAGAAGATGATAGAGAGATAGATATGGAGATAGATAAATGATGGGTAAATAGATGAAAAGAATGAGAAAGAGAGATAGATAAATGATAGATAGGTGATAGATAAATCAAGAGGTCTATAAAAATACATATAGATATAGATATACTCAAATCGTTTGATACACAAATAAAAGAATAAAACGTAGTAAATAGGAAGATTCGCAGACAGAAAAACAGTTATTTAGAAATATATGATGATAATTTGATATGTTAAGAGATT
The DNA here is from genome assembly GCA_030015415.1 of Cynopterus sphinx. Taxonomy (NCBI): domain Eukaryota; kingdom Metazoa; phylum Chordata; class Mammalia; order Chiroptera; family Pteropodidae; genus Cynopterus; species Cynopterus sphinx. Next base: position 617,005 of record JAKZJJ010000019.1, read on the forward strand.
AATTTAAAAAGAAACATACAGAAGTTAAAGAAAGAGATATGTGGAAAGATAGATGATGGTGGATGGGTTGGTAGATAATTAAATGAATGAATGGAAAGAAAGGTAAATAGAAAGATTACATAGATAGATGATAGAGAGATGTATAGTTGTGACATAGATTGAAACATAGAATGTGAGGTATTTAGTTGCATAAACAATAAAACAGATGTTTATTAAAACAATTCATATTTTTAATTGGAATATAAATTATTAGTAGTAAAATATGTAGAGAGATACCTAGTTCAGATAATAGATTATAAAAGATAAATGAATTCTATAGAAAGAGAAATTGTTAAGTGATACATAAATTGATAGATAAATGGGTAGAAAGATAGATGAATAGTTGTAAGGTACTTAGAGAAATAGCTGATAGATTGACACATACATAGATGGATAGAGAGATAGATGAAATTCTAGATAAATAGATAGATAGAAGATAGATATATCATACAGGTAGAAGAATAGAAATACAGATTGTCACATAAAACATAGAAGGCTGATTTAAACATAAACGGATGCATAAATGGGTAGATGAAGGGATGAATGATGAATGAAAGGATCGAAGAACGGATGCAAAAATGGTAAGACAGATGGATGTCAGATAGACAGGAGAAAAATATAGATGATAAATAGAAAAATCAAAAATTTTCAGATAGATAAAAAATAGATATTTCAGTAAATAAAAATGTTATGTATATGAAGAAATGCATATAGATTGATAAATAATAGATATATATTAGACAAAGATGTATTAATTAAAAGTAACATCTTTTACATGATTTATAAATTAACAGGTAATTAAATATATTGATTTAGAGAGATACATTTTGTATGATAGATAAATATAGATTGAGAAATTATATGGTTAGATTAATATATTGAGTACTACATCATAGACATATAAATAGAAAGATAATACAACTAATAGTAGGATACATAACAATGTGAATTACAGTGATTTGCTGTTCTTTATGATAATTTTATATTAAAGATATGTTAATAAAGATAGGTTCAACAAGTAGAAGACTTAATAGATGTATCATAGTGGATAGATATATAGATAGATACATACATACATACATACATGCATATGTACATAAATACATACTGAATGGATGAATGGATGGAAGAGAGAATGAAAGATAGATTAGAAAAATAGGTTGGTGTGTGATTGATAGATATATTAATACATAATTATATATACAGATGGACAGATATTTATAAAATAAAACATATAACTGTTTTATGATTTATTATTTGCTTAGTTAAAATGTTATTTTTGACTGATATTTTATTCTATAACTAAATTGCATTAAATAGTTGAACTGATATACATTGATAAATAAATAATAAAAAGATATTAAAAATATAAACATAAATAGATAGCTAAATAGCTAGAAAGGTAGATAAAATGTGTTAGATATAAAAATAGATACACATGAAAAAACTAAAAACAAATAAAGAGAAAGAATGAAGAGAGTTGGACAAATAGATGTAAAGATGGAGGGATAGATAGAATAGTCGATTAGATTAGTTAGATATGTAAAATGAATAAATTAATTAGATGATACATAGAATATAGAAAAATGATGATAGATAGATAGATGATAGATAGATAGATATGATTGATAGTTAAATAGATATATAATTGAATTAAAATTTTATTTGTACCAAATTTTTGTTTCAACCATAATACTTATAAAGGACAGACATAAAGTCAGATGGGCAAACAGGCAAACTGACAGTTACATAGAAAGATATATAAATTCATTGATAGAAAGATATATGAGAGCCAAAATGAAAGATATATCTATTATTCTGTAGAAGTAATTCATCAAAAAAGTGAGGTCGAATGTTAAATAAATAATATAATAATAAAATATAAATATAGTTATAAATATAAAGTTAGTAATTAGATAACAAGAAGAAAAAATATATAGAAATATATATGATATACAGATGATAGAATACTAGAAAAATGTATAGGTGAAAAGAGAATGATAGATATATAGATTAAAATATATATGGATAGATATAAAAAAGAAAAAATCTAACAATATACAAATGTTTATATATTTAGGATTAAGAAAAAATAGTCTCAATTTCTTAAAAAACATGGTAGGATAAATAGAACACAGAGAGATGATAGATAGATGATAGATACAAAGATGGATGATACGCTAATAAAAAAAAAAGATAATGATAGATGATAGATATGTAGATAGACAGACAGATAGAATGTAGACAGATATTTAAAGAAATACATAAAGGATTAGAATGATAGAGAGATGGAATGATCGATAGATTAATAAAAATTATGTATATAAATCGATAGAAAATAGAGATATAAAGGCATTGATAAAGACAGAAAGATGACTTAACAGATATATAGAAAGAAACATAGTGGTGTGAATAAATGGCTAGCGATATAGAAAAATAAAAAAAAGTTGATTAATAGATGATACATGATAGATAGATAGATGATGATAGCTAGATAGAGAGATAGATGATAGATAAATAGATAGATAGCTGGATAGATAGATAGATAGATAGATAGATAGATAGATAGATAGATGATAGATAGATAGATAGATAGATAGATAGATAGATAGATAGATAGATGACAGATAGATAGGTGATAGATGGATAGATGATAGATAGATGACAGATAGATAGATAGATAGATAGATAGATAGATAGATAGATAGATAGATAGATTGATGATAGGTACTTAGGTAGATGATAGAAAAGTGTTTGAAAAAATTAAATTGATGAATCCTTGATTAATAAATCGATGATAGATACATAGATGATACATTGACAGAAATATAGAGAGAGGTTACATAGAAAAATATATAAAAAGGTAAAAACAATGATAAATACAGAAAGACACAGATGATAAATATATAAAAATAGTTAAAAAATACACAGCATAATGAATAAAGGAATAAAGTTAGAACTGAATAGATGATAGATTGATACATAGATCAATGGATAGATAGATGATGATAGATGATAGATAGGTAATTATACAGATAGATAGATGATAGATAGATAGATAGATAGATAGATAGATAGATAGATATGTTTAAATATATTTTGATAATTAGACATAAAAAGCAAAACAAATCAAACAATATATAAATATATTTATCATATGTAAATTTAATAATTCTTGTTTATAAGAAAGTACATTATAGTCAAGTATGTGTTAAACACATAGGGAAGAGTTAGATAAATAAATAGGTATGTAGAGAGTGATAGATTCTAGCTAGATAAATAGATAGAGAGATGATAAAAAATAGAAAAATAGAATGCATATACTTACATAAGTTAAAGCCAGAATACGATCAGGTTTTTAGATATATAAATGACAATATAGTATATTAAGAGAGACATTAACAATGAAGCATACAAAAGTTAAATAAATCAATTGATACTTAATTGCTTGTTTGAATGAATGGATGGAAAAATGGATCAATTAATAAAATACTAGATACATCTGATACATAAAAATATAAATAGATAAATAGATCAATGGATAGAAAGATAGATGAATAAATGTTAAATAAACACATAAATGAAAAGAGATAGAAATAAAAATAGGTAGATATATAAATAATAGAAAGTAGACAGATGACAGATAAATAAATAGAAAGAAATGCAGATAAATAGGTAATATATTAGATTAATTAGATAATTAATTAGATAGATGATAGATAGATAGATGATAGATAGATAGATAGATAGATAGATAGATAGATAGATAAATATAAAAAATAATGTTTGCATGGAAAGATGGATGGAAGCATGAATAAATAGATAGTGTGTTATGTAATATTAGATTGAATGATACATAAATAGATTGTTAGATACATTTAGATACATGGACCATTATACAGATATTAATAAAAAAATTGAAATGTTTTATGAGTTATCATTTTGTAAGTTCAAATATTTTCTATTACAAAAATCTTTTTTGTATCCATATGGAAATTTTTATTAATGAATTATTTGAAATAGATATATAGATATATAAATATATATAAATGTATTACATAGTTGGGTAGATAGAGGGTTACATAAATGCCTACAAATATAGATGTATAGATGTTTAATACAGAACTAGACATATAGAAGTGTGATAGAGAGAGAGAGATGAATACACAAAACATGAATAAATAATTAAGATCAGTAATTTAGAAATGTATAATGATAATTTAATATATTATGAAACAAATTAATAAAGATACTTACAGAATTTGGATAAATAAGTACATATTTGAATATATGATGGTGAAGGTAGGAATGGATGAATGTTGTACTCAAAAAATGCAATGGATAATACAAAGATAGATTCATTGATAGATAAATATGAGATAAATTGACTGAAAAATTAATAACTAGATCTTTAGATTCACAAACAGACAGGCATTTATATATAAAACACATTATTCGCCTTATTTTTGTCTATCATTAAGTAAGTTAATTATATTGTTTTGAGGAATACTTTGTTGAAACGATACACTTAAAAATTAATTCATTGATATAGATAGGTAAATAAATAGATGTATGTTAGCTAGAAAGCTAAATAGGTAATGGTTCTAAAGATAGATGAATACATATTAGATAGATAAAGAGATAGAGAAAAAATAGACTGACATTCAGATATATATGTAGATAGAAAAAAAATTCTAGATCACAGGTAGAGAAATAGATGGATAGATACTTAGATGTATAGATAGGTAGATAGATGAAGAGAAAATAGAATGTAAATAAATGCTAAATTACACATAGTAAGAGAAAAATCAGTGATTTAGAAATATATTGATAATTTTCTATCTATTAATAAAAGATTAATAAACATGCAATAGATGTTAGATGTGTGGATGGATTAATAAAAATAGACAGAAAATAATTGAAATCAAAAGGAATAGAGATATAGAGATAAGTAGATGATAGATAAATAGATCGATAGAGAGATACAATGACAAAAAGAATGATCAGTGATTTAGAAATATATAAAATTTCTATATTAAAAAGGTTAATAAATATACAGAATAAAGTTGGATGGAGAGATGAATAGAGAAATAGATAAATAGTAGTTAATTTGGTAAGTTAACATGTAGTTGCATATTTATATACATAAACAATTAGACAAATGTTTATTAAATAAAACTAAGATTTTACATGATTCATCAATCATTAGGCAACTTAAAATATTATTTTAGAGTGACACATTGATGAATCGATAGAAAGACTTATTAATATATAGATATAGATAGATGATAAAAATAGATGACAGATAAATGGATAGCAAGCTAGCTGGCTAGCTTTTTCGTTTGTTATAGACCCATTTATTTACTTATTTCTCTTTTACTTTCCTTGCCTTTGAGATCAGATTAAGAAAACTCTTTAAATGCAAACATTGATGACTTGAGTACCTCTGTTTTTTTCTATGCAATTCATTATTTTGGGTTATATTCAGGTCCTTCATCAATTTGGTTTAATTTTGGTGTCTGATGATAGACAACATTCTAGTTTCATTCTTTTGCAGGTGACATTCCAGTTTTCCCAGCCCCACTTATGGAAGACGCTTTCATTTCTCCACTGCATGTTTTTGGCTTTTATGTTGAAAATTTTTTGCCTATACAAACATGGATTTACTTCTGAATCTTGATTCTCTTCTATTGGCTTGTGTGTCTGCCAGTACCGTGCCATTTTGATTACTGTCACTTTATAATCTAATTTGAAATCTGGAAGACTGATGCGCCCAGCCTTATTCTTTTTCTCAGGATGGTGTGGCAACTTCAGGTCTTCTATGCTTCCCTACAAATCTGATGGTTTTTGTTCTATTTCTTTAAAAAACGTCAATGTGGTTTTGATGGGGATTGCATTAAATCTGTAGAATGCCTTAGATAGTAAGATCCTTTAACAAGAGAATTATGTTTGTAGCAAATATGTTGATAGGTTGAGATATCTGAAGCTATATATGTTGATATATAGACCGAGATGACTAAGAGTGTTTGGTTCTTTTCCACTTCAGTGGGGAGCTTGGAGGACATATGCTGAAAGTGGCAATGACAAAAGTTAGAAGAATCTTCAATTCCTGATTAACTGCATGGGGCAGTCCCAAATATATTCCTTCCTCCTCTTCTGCTCCTCCAAATCTATTTCAGTTTCTTTTCTAACATTGGTTCTCAGCTTTCTCTGGATGTTATCAATCACCTTTCATTAAATTTTACTTTTGCCTTAGTTAGTCATTTCACTATTTCCTTTACAGCTCTCCTCTCAGGAACATCGCTCTTCTCCTCTGCCTACTATTGTCTTTATATTTGTATTCTTATGTCAGTTTTCTGTTTTTTGATGTTACATCATAAATACCCTTCCAAAATACAAACTGAAAAATTATAATGTACCAACATGATACAATTGTAATGCACAAACAGAGACATTGTTGTAGAGATGCATCAATATTTGCTTTAAAATTAGTACCCCAGGATCTGCTGATTCATTCCTGAATTTATAAAATGTGAAAATGTAGTTCAGTATATTTCATTAATCTGCATGATTTGATGAAACTCCCTGTACAATGTTTCTAGAATTACAAAGAGGAATTACAAAGAAATTTTTAACTTTTTTGACTTCTATAGCACTTCTCAAAAACTGGGGCACTGTGGATAGAAATGTACTTAAATGAATTAGCTAGACTTTTATTCTAAACTTGTTCATAAATTTTTTACATAAGAATGTCCAAATAATCTCGGTGTCACACTATAATTTTTTTTTAATTAGGAAAATGCACTTGCTGATTCTGTTTATTTATTGTGTGTTTATTCATTTTGCTGAATAATATGGCTTTTTTTCTTTGCTCTATGGAAATACTTTACATTCTTAAAAATTTTTTAAATGACTCCCTTTTGTGGAAACACGTGTCTGCTTAACCAGGCATCACAACTACATGCAAATTAGCATATATTGTTGAAGTCAAGGACTCAGAGAAATATACAAAACTATGTTAACTAGGTAGCAAGGCAAAAAAGACAAGATAGGTGTCTTTCCTATTTCTTTTTTCTTTCAAATTGAAGAACAGCTGTGTCTGTTAACAAATCCTGATCAGATTCTTTAAGGATGAACAGATAATCTGTTTTAAGATTCTGAGACAGAAAATAGTCCAAGATAGCTTCCAGATAGAAAGTTCCTCAAATATGTGCTGGTGTCCACTAAAACAATGAAAGTATTGGGCTGTAGGAAAAAAAGAATAGAGAAAATGATGCATATATTTATATTTAATTTTTGTGGTCACACTCTTTTAGGATTTTTATCCTGAAAGTGTTTGGAAAAATAAACCACAATGTTTTTCTTTAGTGTGAAAATATTTAGGCATATGACATCTACTCAGGATTTAGTTGTATCTGTTGGATAACCAGTAGTTATAGAAACCAAAAGAATAGTGTTTCTAGTGATACCAGTTGAAGAGTAGACCACCTAAGACAACTCAGTCCACAGGATTATGAGACATGTATATAACCATACATAAATCTATTTAGAAAATGAGGAAGCAAATTACTCAAATAAAAGATTGCATTTCTCAAAATCTCTTAGATGTGGGAGGCCACTGATGTTTTGGTGAGGCTTCCAGGAAGGATCATTAAAGAGAGCTCTCTGCCGGCAGCTCATTTGTCATTTCTCATCCTCTGTTTTGTCTTTAATGTGGTTGTGAAGGCAGCTGTATGAGCTACCCTGTGATCACTGGGGCAAGGATCACTCCCTGTGGAGGAGTGAATAGCGGAGGCACCCTGGGCCCCTGAAAACATTGGGAGACATATCTACTCCTGTCCCAGACTGGCCACAGCTCAATGTTTTATTAAGTGGGGGAGAAGTGAATCCTTCCTTCGCCTATCTAGAGTTTCAAACAAAATGAAATCTGACTCAGACAACCAATCTTCCTGATCCCAGGGAGCTTGTCCTGCCATTTTTTCTGCAGAACCATAGTCTTGAAACTAACTTTTAGGCCCTTCAATATCAACATATCATTTTAAATTCCAGTTGATAGTCCATAGTATCACAAAGCTCTAGCATGTACCAGCACCAAATCATGTCTTCCTTCCCTTGGGGAAACTGAAGATCAGCTAATTCAGCCATGACTCCCATATCTATTGTCCCTGGCCACCATCCAATGTGCAACCGCCCTTGTCATTTATCCTCTTGCACTCTCTCATCCCTACATTTATGGGCCACTTCCTCTGGACCTTTCTACTGTATCCAGCCTTCTCACCATCACACATACTCCCTTGTCTGGTAAAATAACTCCACTCTTTCTTTATTCATGCCATAAATCCATTTCTCAACCTTTGCTGCACTAAGTTCTCTCCTAGAGCCATCTATCCCCTCACAGCCTTATCAAATGAATGCCACTCATCCTTCCAAACTACGTACATGTCCGGGTCTAGAGCTGAAAGAGGCATCCTCCTTGCCCTACTCTTCCAATCTCTCATTTTTCAACTCCCTCGATAAAGCTGCTGTTCATTGGAGGTACACTTAAATGACTCTTTTTTTTACTAGACATCCTCAAACAGTGGTACCATATGTGTAAAGTCACCTCCAAAACTTTGGCCTCCCCTCACAGTCCTTTGACGTCCTGTATTCCAGTTACCATCATCTGATTGTCACTGTCCTTTGAAAACTCTGTCCTCAGGAGTTCAAGCTTCAGTGACATAGCTCTCCCACTGAACATGACAGTTTGCACCTGCATCCTGCATTTTTCATACCCTCTCAGAGATCGAGCAGTTCTCCATTCTGGCAGCCTACCTCCATGTGTGTGACTGTCACTGGACAAACAGCAAAGAGGACAGTCAGCTCCTTCTTCCACTTGCTCCACTTCTGAGTATTTGGTGATCTCGTGCTTCTTTCTGGGCATACAGAACTTTACAATCCAGTTAACTTTGAGATCCTAAAAAATCCAGTTTTACAGACTTTTCAACCTTTCCTTGCTGATGGTCTTTGACAAGCAAAGGGGGAGACAAAACTCAAGCATTGAGAATAATCAACTGCAAGTGTCACCTTTATTAACCAAAATTTTGTGTTTTCTCATAGCAGCTTCCAGTGCCTTTGTACATGAAACGAATAAGAAGACAGTTTCAGATCCTGGGTAAGAGCAGAAATTCCCTTCTGATGGTCCTCAGACCTCACAGCCACATTAAGATGGGGGCTGGTTCTGAGAGCATTTGCTGCTAGCAAGCAACACAGACAGATCTCAGCTAACTTACAGGAAAGGGAGAGAACACTAAAGAAGGAGGAGTGTGCAGGCAGGTGGGAAGACCAGTGATCCAGCCACAGGGCTAGAAGCAGAACTATGGGAAAAAGGCTCTGCTGATTAGGATGCCAGCACTGCCAGAATGATCTCTCACCTTGTTGATCTCCACATTACTCCGCTCAAAATTTACATTCTGGGAAGGAGTGTGCAATCAGCCAAGCTTTGGTTACATAGATGCAACCTAGTGAGGGTAGACTGAAGCAACTGATTGTCTGTTCACAAAGTGGCCTGAAACCTGATGGCACAAACCCACCTATGTCTACCACGTGGACTCCATCACATAAAAGCTGGGATTGAGTTCATGTAATTGTCTCAGCCAAGTAACCAGTCTAAAGGGTTTACTTTTACTCGTGGACATGGACAATAGGCTAGTGATTACCAGAAGGTAAGGGGATGGAGGTGGGAGGAGGCAGACTGTGTAAGGTTGGTCACATATGTGGTGTCAGAACGAAATCTAACTATGAGATGTGAACATAACTATGAGATGTGAACAGTGTAAATATGCATATGACTTACTGTTAAAATGTACAGCAGAAAAATTGGATTTTTAAATTAATTTCACTGTAAAAATTAATTCATTAAAAAATAAAAATAAAAATAAAATAATTTATTCAACGGAGGCGAGGTGTTCATTCTCTTCAGCAAATAGACACCTAGGAGGTGTTGGATCAGGTTGGATGTGAAATACAACTAAAAAACCATGTGAGTCAAGCGATGCAGTTAGTACAGTGTGTTGGGTTGTTATAGGAGGAGAAAAGAGAGATTGAAGTGGAAAAATATTTATTTTGGGCGATGTACACCAGAATAGTATACTTCTGGCAAAATGTTTCTCCTTCTGAAGATTTAGAAGACCTGATCAATGGTCCCTTCTGGCAACATGCCCAGGGTATGTCATAAGAGGATGGCTTTAGATGTTGTGGGCAGAGAGTGAGAACAGGCCTTGAAGCTACATGGTACAAGAATATTGATTAAGAACAAAAGACAAGGAAGCAGCCAGACTGATAATTTTTAGTTCTAGCCTTACTAATCATACTCTAATGAAGTGTGGGGAGCAGTTCATAAGAAAAAACTTATGGACAGAAGAACAACAAATGGCATGAGAGCAAAGGTGAGAGTTGTTTCCCAGAGCTCAGCCCAGGCCCTGCTTCTAACTTTCGCACCTCTAACCTGTGAAGTTGCTGTCCAGCAAGTCTTTACAGCTTCTTTTAGGAAAGTATAGATAAGAACAAGAAACTTTATAGCTGCTTTTAGGAAAGTATAGATAAGAACAAGAATCTTTATAGCTGCTTTTCGGAAAGTGTTTGCAGCTGCTTTTAGGAAAGTATAGATAAGAAGAAGAGTCAACTTACAGCTAGGTCACCATGGCAACCGTGCATTTTACAGGTAGGTCACAATAGCAACCCTACATTCGCAGAAAAAAACCCCTTCCCCCACGACCGATCCCATATAAGCAACTGCTTGAGCCCCCAATAAACGAAACTTGATCAGAAAGCCTGTCTTGTCTCCATTCTTTGTGTCTCTTGTCCCCCTTCTTTTCTTGGTTTCTAGGGCCTCGGTTGATCATCCCGTGGGCCGGGACAACTGGCGCCCAACGTGGGGCCCGAAGATCCGAGAAAGGGAGATGATAAGTCGTCCGCCCCAAAGTGGCTGCGCAGCCCAGATTCAGTCAGTCGCCACAAGAGGACCCGGTTTGTGGAAAGCACCGAGAAGGTACGCGGACGTCCTCCTTGGATTAGGGATGTGTAAGGGACAAGTCAATTGAGTAAGTTTTAGTGTCTCTAGCACGCAGAGGCGATTGCTAGGACTCTGTCCGGGCGCAAAGAGTAATGGTTGTATTCCCTGATTCCTCTTTACATAATGGGACAAGAAATCAGTGTCCAAGAAAGATTTATTGAGGGTCTTAAAGACTCGCTACAGACTTGAAGAGTCAACGTTAAAAAAAAAAAAAAAAAGAAGTTTTTTTAATTTTCTAAAGGATGTTTTCCCTTGGCTACCCCAAGAGGGGACAAGTGATGAAAAATGATGGGGGCGTGTTGGTTACGCGCCTAATGATTACTATAGGACATTTCGCCCTGAGAGGGCCCCGGTAACTGCCTTTGCTTATTGGAATTGTATTAATGACCTTTTATGTGTACGCCGTCATACTGAAGATATTGATGAGGTCCTTAGGGAGGAAGCTTCTTATTTAGAAAGAGAATTCAAGCATAGTATAGCCTCTTTAGACACCGGTTTACAAAAAGATGTAGGTGAAGGGCCTTGTTGCCCCAAGGATAAAGATTCTGTTTCTATTCCCATGCAGACCCTATATCCTAGAAGGACAATAGACCTGTTTGGGTGGATCAGTGGCCATTAACTTCAGAAAAAACTAACAGCTGCCAATCAGTTAGTGCAGGAACAACTCACGGCTGGAAACATTGAACCCGCATCTTCCTCGTGGGAGGCGAGAATTCTACAGCTAGAGGAGGAGGCTGCCAGGTACTGAGAGGAAAACGACCCCCCTCCTCCCTTTGTGCCTTGGAGGAAACTGAAGCCCCCCTGGGGCGCGATCTGCTTGTGGGCAGAGCTACAGCTCTTGCAAAACGCTTTCACTTCATTAGCTGCACAGATGCAAAAGCTACAGCTGCAGCAAGCTCAGGAAAAGCTTCAGAGCCTATCAGAATAGGTGCCGAGATTAGGTTTTCATTAAATGCCAAGTATTATAGCAAAATTCTCAGGAATAGAGTAGAAATTGCATTGTGCTTATAGACCACAGAATTCAGGTCAGGAAAAGAGGATAAATAGGACTTTAAAGGAAACATTGACTAAATTCAAATTAGGAATTAGTGAAAACTAGGTAAGCCTCCTTTCCTTAGCTCTTTTAAGAGCACAATGCACCCGCCTACTATCAAAGAAATCAGGTTTGTGTGTTTAGGCTTTTTAAAAATTTTTATAACAACTATTGGATAAAGAAATTTAATAAATGTTATTGAGAAATTTGTTTTTTACTTGTGATTTCACATAGATAATTGCTGTAAAATGTTGTGTACTAGTGTACCATATTGTTAAAAGCCAATTATAAACCCTTTAAACAGCTTAGTTTCAAAATCTGTAAAATGAACTAAGAATCTTGAGTATTAATTCATGCATATAAGCCTAATGTGTCCATAAAGCATAGATCTTACTCTGATTGTATAACTTTAAGTAAAGATTACTGTTTTTATATCAACTACTCTGGCATACTTCGAGATAGTCTAGCCTTAGTAAAACAAATACCTTTAATATGGGCTTTTATAGGACTGCTATTTAGGCCATGTATAGTAAATTGCCTTATAAAGTATATTAAACAGAGAGTCCAGGCTGTTAAATTAATAGTATTATCTACTCAAGTAACAGGGGTACCTCAGTTGCCCCAATTTATAGAACATCCATGATTTGATATGTGCCTAAAACCCAGTGGGGAATGTGACAGTCTACTAAAATGTGGAAAGGGTGAAAGTTAATTAAAAGTCCCAAAACTAGACAAAAGAAGTCTTTACCTTAGCAATTTTTAATTGGAACAAGAATGTCTAGTTCCTAGAACTTTTAACTGCTTAGTGTCTGCTGTGAAACTTGTGACAATGAGCTCTCTCATATACTAAGAGCGCAACATTCCAGGGTACAGATAAGGAGAACATCTACAAAGCCATGTTTAAAACTAGCAAATTCCCTGGCTATATTTATCTTTGTAATGACCAGTTTCTGCTAGCTTTGTGAAAGATTAACTTCTGTTCTCTTTTTAACTTCTGTGCCAGATCTCCTGAAACCTGAAACCCCCAGCCACCTTGAGTAAGGACTTCTTTGTCCAGAGGGCGGCCACTGAGAGATGTTTCTCAGCCCCGGACGCCAAGCAGCCTTTCTCAGGAGGGCAGGAGGAAAAGAAGTTTCACTTTAACTGTAATTGGGCTCGAGCCACTTAGAACAGCTTCACCGGTGATTAATACCGCAGTAGCATCTACCTAGATGCATTAGTTCTGTTCCTGTCTGATTGGGCCCTTGGATAACTAGTGGAAGGCTGGACGCAGCAATACTTCCCTAGTTCGGTCGGTCTGAGACGTCAGACTCTGACCCTGTACCTATTCTGGTTCCGGTTTCTGGTGCGCTAGCGTTTTGTGTTATCTGTAGTTTGTCTTGTCTGGGCTGACCGTATGTACTGCTACCCTTCTATACTTATTTTGATTCTTTCCTTAGGTCTGGCCTCCGTGGCCCTGCCCGACTGGATGCTAGGTGAAAGGCTGATTCTAGCCCTAGCTTAGTTGACTCTTGTGGGGACTTTCTCTTTTCTTAACTGTTTTCGCTAACATGGGTCAGGCTTCCTTCTCAAATCGTCCTATGTCCTCTCCCCTTTCAATACTTTTTTAACCATTTTAAGGATTTCAGGAGACAAGCCCAAGCCTACGGAGCTAGAGCGTCAATCACTGCAAAGGTTCTGCCAGCTAAATTAGCCCACGTTTGAAACAGAGTGGCCATCAGAGGGGCCGCTCATCCTGAAAACAGCCTTCCAGTTGCGAGATATTATTTCTGGTAATCATAGGTTTCTTTTAAAACAATGCAGAGAATGTGCATTTGTGTTAGAGTTTTAGGTCTGAAGAATGACTAAACATAGAATTGATTAAGTGTTTACGGAGTGTCTGTGGGGCGGAGTCCTGAAAATTGAAGTCTCTTTTCTGGCTGGTTCTTCAGTTTAGGTTGGAATATATTTTTATTGGAAAATAAATTAATAAAAGATCTCTGCTTTAATTGGTTTAGAAAAAAATAAGAACCTTATAGATAAATTACATCTTCCTAAAATTGTCAGAAAAATAGAAACTAATACAAATGTTTTGTTTCTGTTTTATCAAATCTACATGATCTGAGATAATCTTTGGTAATAAGAATAGTTTAATATTATAAGTTAAGTAAAAGTAGTTGTGTCTTCAATTTATCAGAAACACAATTTTATTCTACCTGTGTTTATTCGTCAGTTAGTTTGTATGCTAATTCTACTAGTTGTTCAAGATTACAAAATTATAAAATTGATATATTCATAAATTTGCTAATCTATTAAATGCTGATACTTAAAAACAGTCTTCTTAACATTAAGAATACTAAGGTTTTTTATAGTCATATTTACCTTTGAAATCATTTATTATTGCATTGGTTAAATAGATAACTAAGTATTGTTTCATAATGACCTGTAATCCTATTTAACCAGGTGATCAAACCTTATAACATTGTGACAAATTTTCCAACAAAATCTAACTAGGATTTTTGTTTTATCTCAAAATAACTTTGGGACTTCCAAGAGGGCCCCTGGAAAATCTCAAAGGTTTAGTTTTGTCACTTCGTAAAAGATAAATATTAAGTTAATTCAGTCTATTTGATATATTAAATTACATAAAAAAACATTATCAAGTAATAAATAACTTAACCTTTTTTAGGCTATATTTTATAAATATATATTATTAATGCAAGTGTTTCAGATATTGTATCAAGTTCTTAGAAATTTGTCAGTATCTTCGCTATTCATATGTTCTTATATAATAATATCAGTTATAATTTCAGTTATTATAAAATATTATATATCATGAATATCAGGAATAGACCTGACTATTCAGAAACAAGAGGCTTATATAAAAGCAAAGGGCATGGCTCTAATTTAGGCCATGACAGTAAAACTATTATAATAATTAGATAGCTATATTTTAGGTAAATACATAGTCTTGATATTAAATCTTAGTATTTACTATAATCACATTTTTATAGCTATTAAAAATGTTGAGATAGTAAATTAAGATTTTAGATAACAGGAAAAATCTGTGTAACTAGAAACATCAAAACTCTTCTTTCCCAGAGATTAATCCTGGGACACTCAGGGTTAAACGGGAACCTGTAACTGCTATTACACTAGCAGTACTGCTGCGCCTAGGCGCCACTGGTTCCGGGGGTGGGAGTAACCTCTCTCATTCTCTCTAACAGATACTATTCAGATCTTCGACTATCCATTGATGAAGACCTAGAGCGCCTAGAAACTACCATCTCCCATTTAGAAAAATCTCTTTCCTCACTTGCTGAGTTAGTCCTTCAAACTAGGAGAGGCCTAGATTTGTTGTTGTTAAAACAGGGGGGCCTTTGTGCAGCCCTAAAGGAAGAATGCTGTTTTTATATGGATTATTCAGGAGTTGTCAGGGATACTATGGCAAAGGTCAGAGAAGATTTAGAACACAGACACAAATTAGAGAACAAGAACAAAGTTGGTTTCATAACTGGTTTTCTGCTTCTCCTTGGCTAACTACTCTCTTGCCCTCGTTACTTGGTCCACTTATTGGACTACTTTTTCTCTTATCTTTTGGGCCTTGGGCATTTCGGAAGCTCACTAATTTTGTGAAACAACAAATTGATGCCATACTCTCAAAGCCCATACAGGTGCACTATCACCGACTGGAGTTAGCCGAGCAGGGCTACTCTGATGAATAAAGGGCTGTTGCTCCCTCCTCCGGCAGAGGCTGGTAGTCAGTGACGGGCAAGAGCCCCCAGGCCTAGTACCAACCTAAGCCAGGGCATGATTGCAAGACTTTCATGTACCAATGACGGGTAAGGACTATGGCGGTTGGGGTCTATCCTAAGACAGGCACAGTCATCTGCACCAGAACGGAGATTTCTGGTTTTATTAAAGAAAAAAGGGGGACCTGTGGGGAGCAGATCGTAAGAAAAAGCTTATGGACAGAAGAACAACAAATGGCATGAGAGCGAGCGAAAGTGCGAGTTGTTCCCCAGAGCTCAGCCCAGGCCCTGCTTCTAACTTTCGCACCTCTAACCTTTGAAGTTGCTGTCCAGCAAGTCTTTACAGCTGCTTTTAGGAAAGTATAGATAAGAACAAGAATCTTTATAGCTGCTTTTAGGAAAGTATAGATAAGAACAAGAATCTTTATAGCTGCTTTTAGGAAAGTATTTGCAGCTGCTTTTAGGAAGGTATAGATAAGAAGAAGAGTCAGCTGACAGCTAGGTCACCATGGCAACCCTGCATTTTACAGCTAGGTCCCCATAGCAACCCTGCATTCGTAGAAAAAAAAAACCCTTCCCCCACGACCAATGCCATATAAGCAACTGCTTGAGCCCCCAATAAACGAGACTTGATCAGAAAGCCTGTCTTGTCTCCATTCTTTGCGTCTCTTGTCCCCCTTCTTTTCTTGGTTTCTAGGGCCTCGGTTGATCGTCCCGCGGGCCGGGACATAGATATTAAATCTTTAGAAGATATGTGGTTTGCAAATATTTTCTCCCATTTTCTAGGTCACCTTTTTATTTTGTATTCTGTTTCCTTTGCTATGCAGAAGGCATTTAGTTTGATTTACACTTGTTTTTTGCTTTTGTTGCTTGTGCTTTGTTGTCCAATCAAAAAAATAATTTCCAAGCCTAATGTCTAAGTCTTTTATTCCAGTCATTCTATGGATTCAGGTGTTCTAAAGTCCTTGATCTACTTCAAGTAAATTTTTTTTTTGTGAGTGGGATTCAGTTTCATTTTTCTGCATGCTTTTTTTTAAGTTTTTCTAAATATTTATGGTAGAGATTATGCTTTCCCATTTGAGTGTTCTTGGTTTTCCTGTCAAGTGTTACTTGACAACATATGCAAAGATTTACTTGTAGGCTCTTGTTTCTGTTCCTTTACTCTGTATGTCTGATTTAATGCCTGTATCATCCTGTGTTGATTACTGTAGCATAGCTTGGCATGAGTAAATATGATGCCTGCAGCTTTGTTCTTTTTCAGAATTGTTTTTGCTATTTGCAGTCTGTGCGGTTCCTTACAAATGTTACTGTTTTTGTACTTTTGTGAAATGTGCCATTAGAGTTTGATAAAAATTATACTGAATCTAAACATTGTTTTGGTTGGTATGGACACTAACAGTATTAATAGTTCCAAGTTCAAGATCACGGGGTGTCCTTTCAATTTTCTTTTCATCATCATATTACATTTTTTGTGTACATACAGATCTTCCATCTGTTTAGTTAAATTTGTTCCTAATAAATCTTTTCAGAAGCTGTTTTGGTTAAGGTGTTTTCTGTTTTTGTTTGTATTTTTGTTTCTATTTCAATAGGTCATTGCTGTTGTATAAAGAAAACCAGTTTTTGGGTTTTCGTTGTTGAATTGTCATATCCTGCAACTGTACTGAATTCATTTTATTTCTATCTCCTTTTGACTCATTCATATGTTGATCTTTCTTTCCTCTTCTAAGAAAAAATCTATAATAAAAAGTGATTCGTCTTTAAAAATATTGCATTGTTATGTCCATTATCTTGTTCTAATTCCATATTAACTCTCAAATTGGAGAGATTAATTATTTCCTTGTTTTGTAGCAATGAAACTACAATCCTTAAAAGGATTAATATTCTAACATTAAAGTGAGATCTCAGACTGGTGCCTCTGATTCTTTATCTTTTGTGACTAACCCTTGCTACTCAAAGATTATAGCACCACTAGCATCTCTGAAAGCATGTTAGAAATTCAAATTATGAGCCCAATCTTGTACCTACTGAATGATAAAGAAATCTAAATCAAACCACATTTTTGTGTGTTTTGTATGTATGTACATTACAGTTGGAGAAGCGTTGCTTTATGTCTCCTCATATGGTTGTATGACTGTGATAACTTTAGCTATGTTTCTTTGGATTTTTTTACACTGTTTGTAAGCATATCGACTCTACCAACCCCCCACCCTCAAATGACTATAGATTATTTAAAACAAGCACATGTGAAAATTTAGGATAGTAGTTCTCAGGGGCATTTGTATCATAAAGAACCAATAGAAATACAGATTTTTAAATATAGGTTTTTGTGCAAGCAATATCTCCAATAAGTGCCTAATATCTAAAATATACAAAGAACTCTTACAACTGAACAACAAAAACAACAATAAAATAATTTAATCAAAAAATGGGTAGAGGACCTGAACACTTTTCATAGAGGACAAACACATGGCCAACAAACAAAAGTAATGATGCTCATCATCGCTAGCTATTAGGGAAATGAGCATCACAACCACAATGTGATACTATCTCACACCTAGCTCTAAGCAACAGAATAAGTAATAACAAATACTGGAGAGGATGTGGAAAGAAGGAAACCCTCATACACTGCTGGTGGGGCTGGAAATTGGTGCAGCCACTGTGGAAAACAGTATGAAAGTTCCTCAGAAAAGTAAGCTTTGATCTACCACATGATCTAGCAATCTGTCTACTGGGTACTTACTTATTAGACTTGAAAACCCATATCCAACAAGATATTTGCATACCGACATCCATAGCATTAACCATGATGGCCAGGACATGGAAGCAACCAAAGTGTCCTACGATAGATGGTTGGATAAAGAAGATGTGGTATATTTATACAAAGGGATATGACTCAGCCACAAGAAGAGATGAAATACTGCCATGTGTGATGAACTGGAAGGACCTCGAGATACTCATGCAAAGTCAATGGGCCAGTCAGAAAACAATGAAAACCATATGATATGACTTATATGTGGGATATAAACCTGAAAGCAACAAATGAGCAGTACCAACAAACCAAGACTCATGGACATAGACAGTGGACTAGTGGTTGCCAAACGGGAGGAGGAAAGTAAATGGGGCAAAAGGAGTCACATAAGTGGTGACAGAAGCAATCTGTCTATGGGTATATATATATTTAGTTTTGTCATACAGTGCAGACTTACTGGATTTTGTTAACCGGTATTACCAAAAAATAGATGGATAGATGGATGGATGGATGGATGGATGGATGGATGGATGGATGGATGGGACAGGCAGACAGACAGACAAACGTACAGAGTTTTGGACTTCACCTCAAAGATTTTGAGGTCTGTCAGACATCAGGAGATCTAGGTACGTTTATAAAGCCCCCCAGCAATTCTGATAGGGAAGCAACCACCTTTCTCCTTTTTCTCCTATTTTTTCCCTTCTTTTAATATGAATGTTATAAGTAATGTTTCTAAGTTATTCATTGTTGTTTGTCAGTCACTTAGTCATCTTCCTACTTTTTTAAACACAAGGATATTTTTTAAAGAATGTAGAATGTAGAGAAAGAAAAACAGTTTGTAATAAACAAGTAAGTGAGCTTTTTCTCAATGTATTTAACTTGAAAGTTATTTATGAAAAAACTGATGATGTTTTGGCATAGTCAGTTTTTAAAGTACGTGTTTACCTCTAAGAATAACCAAACAGATGTAATTTTAAAATGCACATGAAGCAGAAGTCTGAAGACATATGGCAAGCTTCCAGAACATGGTAATGTTAAACTTGTGTGTTCCTGATATATGGAATTATTTGTTGATGTTTAGGTGAAGCAATTTTGATAGAATCTGTTGTTTCTGCATATACTTAACAAAGTCAGTTTTGGTTATGCCTGTTTTACTTCATAATGTCAACACTTTAATAATAAATACAAGTCTGTTTCTAATAAATGTTCGTCTGGTGGGGAGTTTAATTGCTTTTCAGCTTTTGACTTGTTTAGAGTATATGTTAAGGGAATACCTTGTTTTCTTGCAATTCACAAGAGTTTTATAGATTGTAGATACACCGGGAAACACTCATGATACTGATATTTATATAGCATTCAGTATTCAGTTCGGTTACCTCAGCGATTTCAATTTTGTGTGTGTGTGTGTGTGTGTGTGTGTGTGTGTGTGTGTGTGTGTGTGTGTGTGTGTTTTACAGCTGTTTATTTTCTAGGTGGCCAAGCATTGTATTTTGAATGAAGTATATTTGAAATGAATCAAATAAGTTTCTCATAAAATGAGAGAGAAAATATAATGTTTCCTAAGCCCGTAATTTCACTTGGCAGCTATGTTATTTGTTGTATTTCATTGGTTTTTATCACAATAGTATAAGATCTTGTCATTTATAATGAAAATGTTGGTGAAATTATTGGCATTTTTGTAGAAGTGCTTAAATATCTGAAAATGAGATAAGCATGATTTGACCAGGTCTTCTGATTTGCTAAGTCTAATAGTTGGTGAATGAGTTCTTTTTATTTAGGAAAACCTTGTGTTTGTTGAGGATGAGTTGACAGCATGTGTTCATGGGAGCATACATGGGAAGTGTAACAGCTACTAAGTTAGTGTAATTATAACTGCTAGACTTACAATAATCTTGTTAAACAAAATAAAATATAGTACCTATAATCTTCATTGTAATTACTTTGTGATGTGCGGTTGTTTCTTGTGTGTGTGTGAATTAACTGTGTGGTGATGTCTTAGAAGTTAGGAGAATTTTTCTTGAAATATTTGACTGTAGGTATCACTTGTAAAAGACTTTTATACTTCAGTATTTTGTATTAAACACATTTCTTTAACTATATGGTTCATCAGATAAAATCTTGATTATACATATGAGTATACTACTTATTGTGTCTTTAGCTAAAATCAATGAAACAGATTCATTGTGTCTTGGAGATGAGGATGAAATTCAGTTTGAGATATTGGAGATGATGATGAAGACATTGATGATGTAAGAATGTATGAACCATATGGGTTTGTGTTTGTCCTCCATATGAATTATTAAGAAACAAGCTATCAGACTTTTAATACTTCTTTTGTGAAACCCTTCTAATCTGTTGAAAATGATTCCTTGGAATCAGTAAGAGTGTTTATAGAGATAGCTATTAAGAAATGTAGCAGACAGTTTTGAGAGTGTGCCTTCTCTTAAATGAAATTTTAGTATGTTAGAAGAATCTTGTTTGAACCAGCATGCTAAGGTTTAAACTGTAATATACTCCAAACGCCTTACTGAAATGGAGGCCTGTTACCAAGGTATGCATTGGGATTCTATTATTTCGTCAGGTGTCATGGGATATTTCATTGTCTATATTTGATCTGTGACAACTCTTCTATTCATCTGTCAATTTATATTATATTTTGATGCATTTCTAAATCATTTAGTTTACTCATACCATGAAAGAAAAATTGAGTGTTATCTTTGATGACTTTTACCCATTTTTAACCACACATTTATGAATTTTGAAATTTGTGTATTATACCAATATTAATGTGGGTTTGAGAGAATATCGAGAAATAGGAAATGGAAAACAATGGCAAATAAAGATTGTTCTAATATTTTCTTTATGTACTACCCTTCAAGGACACTGAACCAAAAGATTCTGTGTGACTTTGACAGTAAAATTAGCAATTATTTTCTTTGACAAGAACCCCTAAAATGTAGCCATTGTGTTTTGTATTAAGGGCAGATCTGAACATTTTGACAGCTGAGCTAGGATTGAAGGCTAGAAATCTAAGTAGACTGCAAGAATGCATAGGAAGCCATGACAGGTTCAAGGCATCATACAAAAGAAAACTACTTTCTGAATTAGTGCCAACACTTTCTTTGGAATTGGGCCTGGGTAACTTGGTTGGGAATACACTAAGGACTTAGAAGGGTTTCATTATCTAAGAATCCTTCTTCCTGAGCCAATCCTGCAGGTGAATTACAAGTGTTCTAGTTTCACCCCCATGCCTAAATTGACTCAGGAGAATTTGGTTTAGTACCACACTTAACAGAATTTTAGTTGCCACTCCCAACACATAAGGTCTGTAACTACTAACACAAAGGGAGAAGATGCTAAACTTCATTAAGAATAGTCTGCATAACATACAACAGTTTCCAAGACATCGTTAAGATTTTCTGGTAATGTGGAATTGAGAAACTTTTTCTGTTCAAAGTGTTTATTTGGTAGATACTGTAAGGGGATCTTTATATTCCGTTGACTGCTGTATTGTGATAATTTTTGTTCTCCAATGGATCTGATGGGTTTTTTTTTCACTCATAATTGAACTCAGAGTTACTGAGTATTGCTCTATAATTTGGAGTTTGGCCATCGCCTTTTAAAAGGACCAACACTTCATTAAACATGAATGCACTTTGTGAGGACACACTGATTTATTTCATGGTTTTCAAGTATTTATTGCATTATTTAAAAAACTGGTAAAGCTGAATTATCTTAAGTGAAACGTTAAAAGTTTATTCTTTTGATGTAGAACTTAGTGGTAGACCACAGTATGTGTTATTTAAAACAGTAAGGGAAAGTATATTATTAAAGAAATGTTATAATAGATATTTTGAATACATTGCTTTATTATAGATTGTGTTAAACCCTAATTCCAAGATTTGTGTTTAGAAACTCTTTCTGTATTTTTCAGTTACCTAGATGTTCTCTTGAGATTTTAGTTTAAATTTAAGGAAGGAAAAACTCTATATGTGAAGCCAACAAAAGGGGCTATTTTCATATTTATGTAGCCGTATGTATTTTTATGCTGTTTGATAAGATTCTTTTCATCATTTCATGCTGTCATCACAGCAAGCATTTCAAAATAAGCTTTAGAATATGAATTTGTGTAGCCAATTTGAATTTGTAAGAGTTGTTAGTGGCCAAAATTCAGTGCTAATTAATGCCCGACTGTCTTAATATTGGAAATGTTGATATATTAGTTGACAGTGTTTTTCACTTAATATGTGGAAAATTTCCTAAGTAAGACAACTTTTAATGGCAACTATAGTGGAATAATGTTTACTTTAAAAAATGGGTTATGTTAAAATATGTCATTTTTTTTTGTCAAAAGTCATCCGTGTTTGTAACCTGATAGTTTTGGACATTCTGAGAAATTTAATTAAATTACAGTGAATAATTAACAAATGAATTTCATAATAAATTTTAAAAACTAAGCCTTTCCTAAGTTATGGCCATTAAGGAACTGGCCTAAGGAAAAGGAAGGAGCCAAAAGCTAAATAATACAATAAAATGTCACATGGATTGTATTGTGGCTTTACTTTCTGTTTTTGGTGTATTTTTTGTGAGTACCAACTTTTCTTTGCATATCTTTAGATAAGGTTAAGGACAGGACTAGTTAAACTCTAGGCACACTTAAATCTTTTACAAGAATTTAACAGATAATGTTCATTAAGTAATTTGCAAAACATTACATTTTTTTCTTCAGAGGATTTTTCAGCAGTGAGAATTATAAAGGGAATACACCTTTATCTGTTTTTAATAAAATAAATTTTACAAATACTCAGGAGAGGAAAGGTTTTTCTCACTCTGCTGTAATTTAACATCCTAAGTGTAGTAGGCCAATCTGAGTGCACTAATGTGACTCATGGTTCTTACCCTAAAAAGGTGGAATACATGTGAGACCAGTGTGAGACCAATGCCTGAGGTTTTAATGCTCCCCCCAAAAAACCTGACTTTGAGGAATTGGCTTAGTGATTGCTGATGGGCAATCACTAAGAACTTGCTGAGATGTTTAGCCTTTTGAAGAGAAAGGAATACTGAGTTCATGTATCATCCTTCTATATTTTGCTAAGAGTGTCAGAAAATGCATATATGATACAGTACATAGTAGGGTAGAGCCACTTAAAACACTTTTTTGCCATTGACTTGCTCTATCAAACATGGATTGTCAAAGATTATTTTTAAGAAGTGCACCTATGTTCTCATTTGCATTCTCTAGTTGTTGTGGCCTCTGTGTGCACCCTAACATTCATGTTGAAATGCTACCACCTGGAGATGGTGTTTTTTTGGTGTGTGGGGGGAGTGTGTCCTTTTGGAGGTGATTAGAATATCAGGATCCACCTCTTATGAGTGAGATTAATGCAGTTATAAAAGAGAGGAGGCTTCCACCCTGCAAGGACAGAGGGAACACAGAAGAGGGCTTTCATCAGAACCCTAGTTGTAGCTGGCATCGTAATCCTAGACAACCATTGTATGGAGCTGTAAGAAATTTCTCTTTCTAAACCACCCAGTATAGTATTTCATTATAACAGACTGAATGGGCTGGGACACTGCTGATATATTTCTATTCATGTTACTTTAGTAACACTCCAGCATGTTGAATCCTGGAAATAGAAAAACAAAATTAAATGTTAGTTGGATAGATGTAGCTCATGTGCAACAATGGTGTGCAAGATTTATTTTGAAAAAAATATATGTAGAAATTGTATAGACACATTAATTTAATTATATTTCAAATAAAAGATGAAAGAAATTTCTGCCCCACTCTGATTTTTCAAAATATAATAAGTTGTGTCTAATAAGGAAAAAAGATGTTTGAAGGCTGAGAAAAAACCAAAACAGTGATTTGATACTGATTAACTTGCTAAGAGGCTGTATAATGAATTCGGTAGGGTTGCATTTTTATGAATGGTATTAAAGGTGACTAAAGAAACTGAGAAGTATTTATGTAAAGGGACTGGTAACAATGAATTAATGGACTATTAATTCATTCTTAAATGTCCACCCTTTAAGGCACTTCCCCTTTATTGGCCCTATAAACTGAATTTTACAGATAGTCTTATATTAAGGAACAGACATTTGGGTATTCTTGCTATATCTCTGGGATCTTGGCTAAAGCTATACCTCTTTACAAAATTTGTGATAATTCCCATATGAAGTAATTAGTTTTTGTTTTTCTATATGCTGTAAGTATTCACAATTAGGTATACACACACATTTTGAATGAAACATTTATTGTTGATATTTTTGTGTGTTTATACAGATTTAAATTATAACTTTAAATTTTGTTTGACATGGAACAAAATGAAAGGTTTTTGTTGTTGTTGTTGCTGTTTTCTTTATAGTGGTAAAACACAGCAATGTTAACCATAAATGCAAAGTTCAGTGGTATTAAGTAAATTTAGTATTTAAGCAATCGTTACCACCACCTATGCTCATAATTCTTTCTTTCTGGTAAAACTGAACTGTAACTTAAACATTATTTTAAAGCTTTGAGAAAACACCATGCTGTTTTTCACAATGACTATGGCATTTTACATTCTCAACAAGAGTGCCCAAGTGTTTTGATTTTCCCTCATCTTTCCCAAAACTTTTTAAAAATATATAGATGATCTTCAGCTTACGATAGTTTTTGGCACGATACATCGATTGTAAGTTGAAAATATCAGGTAAAATGCATTTAATATTTATCTAACTACCAAATATCATAGCTTCAACTGTTTCTAAAGGTGCTCAAAACACTTAACATTCGCCTAGAGTTTAGGCAGTTATCTTGAATTTCACTCAACCGTGTTTTTATGCAGGAAGGTAGACACAGATTGTGTCTTGTACATGTGGTGGGATGTGGAGAAAAGTTAAAAAAATAATAAAAAAAAACACGAGGAACACAGTATACTATAAAAATATTGTTTACCCTTGTTGTCACGTGGCTTACTGGGAAGTGTGGCTCTGCCACTACCGGGTGCCACAGGAAAGTATACTAAATGTTGCTAGCTTGAGAAAATCATAAAATTGAAAGTATGGTTTTCATTGAAATGTGTATTGCTTTTGCACGACTGTAAAGTTCAAAACTTGCCAAGTTTAATCGTCCAAAGGCAGAGACCTTCAGTATGTATATTAGCCATCCTTCTGAGTGTGAGGTGGTTATCTTGTTTTGCTATGCCTTCCCTTTTTGATTAGTGATATTGAGCATCTTTTCAGGTGTTTATTGGCCCCTTCTTCTTCAGAGAAATGTCTGTTCACATGCACCCATTGTGTTTTCAATGTTAGCAGTTGTCTGTATGTACTGTTAACCTCTTTTCAGATGTAAGATTTACAGTTATCACCCATTGTGTGGATTGCTTTTTCACTCTGTGATGTCTTTCAAAGCACAACATTTTAAGATATTTGTGTTTAGTCCCTCCATATTTATTGTTACCTATGGCTTTGGTGTTGTATCCAAAATGTTATTGCCAGGTCTGCAGGAGCTTTTGTGGTCTGGTTTCTTATTTAGGTCTTACACTTAAGTCCTTGCTCCACTTTGGTTAAGTTGTTGTGTATTGTTTAAGGTAAGGCTCCCACTTTATTCTTCAGTATTTGTTTCAAAACTGTTCTCCATTGAGTAGTCTTGAAACCCTTGTTGAAAATCATTTGACCATATATTTGAGGGTTTACATCAGGGCTTTCTGTTCTTTTTTTGTTTCTCGGTTTTGTTTTGTCTTGTTTCGTTTTGGTCTGTTTGTCTATCTTCATGCAGACCACACTGTATGAGGATAGTGTTATGTTTTGAAATCAGGAAATGGGAGTCTTCCAGTTCTGTTGTTCTGTTGTTTTTCAACATCGTTTTGATTTCCAGCATCCTTTGAGTGTTCATATGAGTTGAAGATGGGTTTTCTGTATGTCTGCAAACAATTTTGGGGGGGTATTGGGAGGGATTGCTTTGAACCTGTGGATGACTTGGGGCAATTTTTACATTTAAAAAATTTAGTCTCTAATCCTTGAACTTCTGATGTGTTTTATTTACTTATGTATTACCTTAATTTCTTTAGCATTTATAGTTTTTATAGTTTTTAAAGTCTTTCACCTCTTTAAGTTCATTTCTAATTATATTGTTATTTTTGAGGATATTATCAATGGCTTTGTATAATTTCCTTTTTAGATTGTTCATTATTTGCTTCCAGGAATGCAACTGATTTTTGCACCTTGACTTTGTATCCTGCTACTTTGCCAAATTCATTCTTTGTTCTTGCATGAGAGAAAGGGAAATCTCTCAAGTCTGCTGCATATAGTATTATATCATCTGCAAACACATCCTTCTTTCTAATTTGATGTCTTCTACTTCTCTTCTTTTGCTTAAATTCATCAGGGTAAAACTTTCAGTAGATTGTTGAACAAAAGTTGTGACACGCTGTCAGTTTTGCTTTGTTACTAAATTTAGAAGATTTATAGTTGTTCACCATTGAATATGTTTTCTGTGGGTTTTTCATATAGTCCTTCTGAGTGTGTGTGTGTGTGTGTGTGTGTGTGTGTGTGTGTGTGTGTGTGTGTGTGATTTATGGAAGAATGTTACAGGTTCTCAAATGTTTTTCTTTCATCACTTGAGATAATTGAGATTTTTCTTCATGTTGTTAATGCATGGTATTACACTGATTTTTATATGCTGACCGATACTTGTAATCTGTGCCTAAATAGCACTTGGTCAGAATCCTTGATCATTTTAATAAAAACTTGGTTGGCTATATACTCATGAGGATTTTGACATTAATGTTTATATGGGATAGTGCTCTGTAGTTTTCGTTTGTCTTTGGCTTAGGCATCAGGGTAGTGTTAGCTTTAAAACATGTGTTAGTATTTTGTACTACTCAATTTTTGGAAAATTTTGAGAATAATTGATTTTAATTTATTTTTAAATGTTTGGTAGAAATCTTAGTAAAGCCCTTAGGTGCTGTGCTTTTCTGTCTTGATAGATTATGTTATATTTTATTTATTTATTTATTTATTTATTTATTTATTTATTTATTCGTTCGTTCATTTGTTTATTTATTTATTTATTTTTTGGATTACTGAATCTGTCATCTTACTAGTTATAAGTATTCAAATGATCTGTTTTTCTAAGTGTGATTTATTCCTAGCAGATTCTGTGTTCCTAGGAACTTGTCTATTTCATCTAGATTATGTAATTTTTTCATAGGTCTCATAATCTTACTTGTGTAGAATTCATAATGTTTCCATTTTCATTTCTGATTTTAGGAATTTGAATCTTTTATTTATGTGTGTGTCCTGTAGCTAAAATATTTTTAAATAATTTTTTCACATAAATTTTCAAACAATGTTATAATTAGTTTTTTGTATACGACATAGTGTTTAGACCTTTATATAACAATGAAGTAACCACACTGATAAATCTAATACCCACCCAGCACCATAGGTGTTACAATATTATAGATTATATTCCATATGCTCTATTTCTATCTTTGTGACAATTATGTAACTGCCAATTTGTACTTCTTAATTTCTTCCCTGTTTCACCCCACCTCTGAAACCCCGTCCCATCTGGTAGCCATTAAAATGTTCTCTGTATATATGAGTTTGTTTGTGTTTCATTTTATTCTTTAGATTCTACTTATAAATGAAATAATTTGATATTTGTCTTTTTTGATTTATTTCACTTAGCAAAAAATTCTTCATATTCATTCATGTTGTCACAAATGGCAAGACCTTATTTATTTTTATTCCATTGTATGCACATGGCACCTCTTTCTTATCCATTCTCCCACTGATGGACACCCTGGTTGCCTCTATAACTTGGCTACTGTAAATACTGCCACAATGAACATGGATGTGAATGTCTCTTTAAAATAGTGCTTGTGATTTCTTTAGATGTGAAATTCAGCATGCTTGATATTGTCCTGGAAGTCCTTTAAACTATAAATTGTTGTTGTTCTTTCTGCTCTTCAGAATGTGTGTTTTCTGCTGCCTTATCTTCCAGATCAATTGTTTAATTCTCCACTTCATCTAATCCACTTTTGATTCTCTGTAATGTATTTTTTTTTATTTCTGTGATTGTATTCTTCAGTTCTCACTGGATCTTTTGAATGTTTTCTCTCTCCATTTTATGTTTCTTATGTATTTGTTGAAGTTCTTACTGCAATCATTGAGCATCCTTATAACCAGTGTTTTGAACTCTGCATCTGGTAGATTGCTGTGTCTTTTTTCTTCTTTCTTTCTTTCTTTCTTTCTTTCTTTCTTTCTTTCTTTCTTTCTTTCTTTCTTTCTTTCTTTCTTTCTTTTTTCTTTCTTTCTCTTCTTTTCCTTTCCTTTCCTTTCCTTTCCTTTCCTTTCCTTTCCTTTCCTTTCCTTTCCTTTCCTTTCCTTTCCTTTCCTTTCCTTTCCTTTCCTTTCTTCTTTTTTTTTCCACCTGGAGGTTTGTTCTGTTTAATTTTTGTCACTTTATGTTGGCTGCCTCATTCTGTTTGTTTCTGTGTATCAGGTAGGGATGCTCTGGCTTTCTGTAGAGTGGCCTTAAGTAGCATGTTTTCTGTGGGATCCAATGTGCAGTCTTTGTTGTCATCTCCCTGGGTATTCCAGGAGTGTCACTTTGTGAGTTGTGTGTGCTCTCATTTGTATTTGAGTCAATTATTTTTCTGTTGACACATAAGTAGTAGGGATTGACTGGTTTTGAGAGTTGGCCCTGACTACAGTGGAGGAGCTGTTGTCCATGGTCTGACCCTACAGAACAGCATTCACTTTATCAGGGTTCTGGTGTCTGCTCCATTCAGACTTTGGATGTGTCTGTAGAGGTAGACAATTGTGCTTTGTCTAGGTCTAAACAGGCCACTGGGCATACTGTATCCAGGCTTCCTGAGGGTTCCCTGCTGCAGGCCAAATTTAGCTGCTGCCTTTTTCCTGCCCAACTAGCATGAGCCACAAAGGCATGGGCAGTTGTCTCCCAAACATAGAGGATTTGGAGGTTCATGGGAGAGGCTAAGCTGTGAACCAAGGCTGGGTGCTCCTAGCCCTGTATTCGGAGCTGCTTAGTAACAGGTATGGGGCACATTGAGGAAAAGGTTTTTGAAGTTTGTGAACCTCTGAGAGAATTTAGGAAAGTCTGAAGCATGAGCCAATACAGGCCAATTGTGTAGAACAGCCACTGGAATGGGTCTCTACGTGGCCTCTTTTTAATATCCTGTTATAAGACTTTTCTCAGTTCACTGACTGCAACAGAATGCACAGTGAAGCCTAACATAAAGGTACCCGCCTAACACAGAAATAGGTACTACTCCTGTCTGGTCCTGCATCTTCCAAAAGCACTTTTTTGTGATAGAGGCTAAATTTTTGTTATTGAGGGAGAGTAAAATAATAATAGCATATGCCAGCATAAGTCTGACATCCATGAATGCCTTTCCATTCTGTTGATTTATTTCTTTACCTGTGCAAGAAACCTTTCAATTTAATGTTGTCAAACTTACTAATTTCTACTCTTGTTATCTGTACTTTTATGACTCAATCAAAAAAGTTACTGCCAAAAATATCATCAAAAAAATTTGTGGCTATTTTTTTTCAGAACTGTTAATGTTTCAGGTCCTATGTTTAAGTATCAAATTCATTTTAATTAATTTTTGTAATGGTGCAATTAATAGTCCTACTTTCTTTATTTACTTTTAATTTTGTCTGTCTGTCTATCCATTCATCATCCATCCATCCATCCATCCACCCATCCATTTATCCATCCACCCATCCATTTGCATTTGGATACTGAGGGTTTAGTTTTTACCACCTGTATAAAGAGTATTCTCTCTCATTTGTGTATTCCTGGCAATCCTGATAAATTTTATTTGATGTGTGGTCTTCTATCTGAACTCCTTGATTTGTTCCACTGTTCTTTTTTATCTCTTTTACTGTTGGTGTCAGTCTACTTTGATTACTGCAGCATTGTAAAATATTTAGAAATCAATATGTATGATATTACAGTTTTGTCCTTCTTAATTTTTTTTTTTTTTGCCACTTAGGATCGTTTGTGGTTCTATACAAATTTTAAGATTTTTATCTTTCTTTTTGTGAAAAATGCCATTGAAATTTAAAGGGAATTGCATTGTAACTTTAGTCCTTTTGGGGCAATATGGAAAACTGACTGATCAACATTAAATCTCCCAATACATAAACACAGATATCTTTCCACTTATGTGTGTATTAAATTACTATATTAAAGGTTTTTAGTTTTTACAGTAAGATTTCTAGTCTTTTTGGATGAATTTCTTACTGAGTATTAGATGTTTTTATGTTGTGTATAGAACTGTTTACATAATTTTTTAAATAGATTGTTGTTAGTGTACAAAAACACCCCTGATTTTTTTGTGTTGCATAATAACTCTTTGGTGCGTGCCCCTACAGTAGTTTTATTCACAGAATTCTCAAACAGACCAAACCTTGTTTTATAACTAAGAGAGGCAAAAATGCTCTTCTATGTAGGAAAGATATAACACTTCTAATGCTAATCACCACCACCAACAAAACAAACAATCAAACATAAGATCCTTAATTAATAAATGTTATAGTATATATACAGATGGGACATTATCATCCATGACATCCACAACAGTAGAAGAAGAATACATCGAGATAATCGAAGTGAGCAACTTTCAACAACAAATGGGGCTTCTGCTCATGAGTAACATATAAATAAACCACTACTTCCAAAAAAAAGTCATTTAATTCTGCGTGAAGTGTAAAAAAGTCAATTCTGAATGTTTAGGGAAAAATAAATACCACTCATGCTTTTCCTCTTTGTTTTCTCTCATATCCCAACTTGGAAGCAATCTCAAGTGATGGTGAGCCAACAATGGAAGCCCACAATTACCTGATCAAATACAATTCTGAATTAGGGACATTTTGTCAATGTTTCGAAAAAGTTACAATATCCAAAGTTTTGATGAACAGCCAGTATTTTCTTTCTGTCTCCCTTAAGTTGGATGTGGGTGCAATTATAACAATTTCACAGCAGTTCTGCGTAAATAGCTTCTTCTTTCTGCCTGAAGACCCAACAGGAAAGCACCCAGAACCAAGAAATGGCAGTGAGATTGTAGAAAGGAAAACACTGGGGAAAGAAAAACCTATATGGTTGTGTGCTAACTGGCCTCACCTCTGTGCTGCCTTTAAATACCAATTCGCTGAGAATTTAACGATTGACTCCAATTTATTTCTCAAGGGACCACTGCATGGCACATTCAGAAGACAGACCTGAATATCAGAGAAAATGCTTGGAAACCAACCTGACCCTGAAATCACAGGTACACAAGGCTGCCTAGAACAAACGGGTGCCTTAACCTAGCTAGATGAGTTTGATGTTCAGAAAAAATGTCAATATTCTTCAAATACTTTACTTAAGGCCCAGAGTGTTAATCACCAAATCCCAAAATAGAACCCAAATTAGCTTAGAAGGAATCATAAAAAATCGCATCCTGTGAGAAATGAAATACAATAGATGTTATCTGAAGAGATAACACTTGTAAATACCTGACAAAGGCTTTAGAGCAGCTGTTATCCAAGTGCTTCAACAAATAGTCATGAACATTCTTGCGATAACTGAAGAGTTTAAAAATCTGATCAAAGAAGCAGGAGATATAAAAATCTCAGCAAATTTTAGAACTGACAAAGAATGTAAATAAGACAAGGACCCTCCAGAGATCTTCAAAGTCAGCATGCTGAAAAATTTTTTGAAGAAATAAGGACTAAATAATTTCTAAGTCTGCCAAAAAGACATATGCACAGAATAACGAAGAACAAACCTAGAGAAAGCCTGAAACCCACATCTGAACTTACCACAATGAAATTGCAGAAAACAAAATTAGAAAGAAAACATCTTCAAAGAAGCCCGAGAGAAATGGTTCCTTAGCTATAGGAGTATAATGACTGAACTGACTGTCAATATAGCCCTGTGTTAATAGATGAATAGCCCAGGAAAGTAAGAGCAAAATTCCCTAACCCAGTATAGTACTTACTCAGAAATCAGGCAAAAAGAGGAACTCTGTCTCAGAAAGAGACTTTTTTGAAATGCCAACTTCTTTGATTCTGATTCTCAACTTACAATACTCACATTTCACCTGTGCACAAAGCTTGTGCAAAAGAAAATGGATTTGTTTAGAACTGCAGAGTAATTAAACAGGAGCTGAGGCCATTCATCTAATGACCCCAAATCCACATACACTGCTCACCACTGTGTCTTTGGGTGTTTGTTGGTTCACAGTTCGGGATTCGTAGGATGCATTTTTCTATGTACTCTCAAGTGTGGAATTCCAGGAACGATGCTTTCTATGAGAGCATCTGGATTCTAAGGCTAAACAGAAATGTGTCTGGACTGTTTGCCCCGTCTCTACACACACCCTTTGACTACATATTTGAGAGAGGTCCAATGGTGAAAGAAAAACAGTTCTTCAATGCACAGATTGAATCACATCCTCTATGCTGGGCCCCAGGAGGAGATTTCTGGCAAAAATACAACTCTGACTTGCAATATCCAACAGAGAGTTGATGTAAAAGTTCTCTCAAGAAGGCCTCTGGTCAAAAATCTTGGGTTTAGCTATCCCAAGCCAGAGGAAGCTGACTCCTGATATGTAAGAAGGCTCGGCTAGAATGGCAGCATCAACGACACCGACGATTGAGGAGATTTATAGAACTGGCCTATGGATAGGGGTAGATATAAACAGAAATCATGTTCATGTCTGTTTACTTCCATGCTGTGACACCTCAAGCACTTACTAAGCATACTACAGCCTTTTGGTTAGTGAGGATCTCTGTTTCTAAAAATATAACCACTATTATATTTGTCTAGGATATCTCACCAATGTATCAGTGGCCTCCCTATTCTAAGAGATATTGTGAAATGCAGTCTTTTAGTTGAGTGCATTGCTTTTGAATCTTAAAAATAATTTTTCTATTTTAATGAGGAAAAGATAAGTGTGAATATTGAATAGGTAACTTGAAATCTCTGCTATAGAAATTAGTGCATCATGAAATATTATGTGATTTAACTCAAGTCAGTTAGTTTCTTCATGCATTGATTTCCTATTCATGCATAACATGATTCTTAGGCCTCCTTACTTCAATTTTGGTCCAGCAACTCTTCCTTTAGCGCATATGACTGGGACACTTTTTTTTAATATAAGTTCTCCCCTCTGTTTTCTTTATTCTAAGCCAGAACTATGGTTACTAGTTTCCCTCGTCATTGAATAGACAGGCAGTCCTCTTCACATTCTTCTATAGTTTTGGAAACTCCCTGTGTCATTTAACTTTTGTTGTGTAGAAAACCCACCCAAATTTTAAAGGTTTAAAACAGCCATTTTATTATCTCCAATAATTCTGTGGACTTATTTGACATAGTTGGTCTAATCTTCAATCAGTATCACTGGAAACACTATTTTTTGGTTTCTATAACTACCAGTTATCCAATAGATACAGCTTCTAGTATGTAGATGTTGTATGCCTAAATTACTTTATGCTAAAAAGAAAATACAAATAGTGGTTTAATGCTCCAAAGAGTCTCAGTATAAAATACTTGAAGAGTGAGACTAGAAATTTTAAAAGATTAATATGTGAATCATTTTCTCTCTTTCATTGCTCCTACAGCCCAAAACTTTCATTGTTTTTGTGGGGACCAACACTATATCTGAGGATATTCTATCTGGAAGCAATCTTGGACTATTTTCTGTCTCAGAATCTGAAAACAAAATATCTTTTGACCCTCAAATAATTTTCTCAGAATTTATTAACAAACGAAGTTGTTCTTGAATTTGAAAGAAAAGAGAAACAGAACAGACATCTATCAGTTTTTGGGCTTGCTATTTGATCAATGTAGGTCGATGTAATTCTCTGAGATTTTGACTTCAGAAACATATGCTAATTTGGATGCAGTTGTGACACCTAATAAAGCAGACTCATTTTTCCACAATAGGGAGTTATTTTAAGAATTCTTCAGAGTTAAAGTATTTCCACAGAGATAAGAAGAAAAACCATATGATCCAGCAAACATAAATAATCATAAACATAATTAAACAGAATCAACAACCACATTTTCCTACATAAAAAATTTAAATCATGACACAAGGTGATTATTTGGACATTGTTACTGCAAAGAATTTATGCACAAGTTTAGCATAAAAAGGAAAGCTAATTCATTTATGTAAATTTCTAAACATAGTGCCACAGTCGTTGAGAAGTGCTATAGAAGTCAAAAGGTTAAAAATTTCTTTGTAATTCCTCTTTGTAATTCTAGAAACATTGTAGAGGGAGCTTCACAAAATCATGTAGAGAATAGAAATATATTGAACTAACACTTTCATATTTTTTTAAATTCAGAAAGAGCAGACTCAGGGGTAGTATTTTTAAAGCAAATATTGATGCATCTTACAACAATGTCTCTGTTGGCACATTACAATTTCATTATGTAGGTATATTATAATTTTTCAGTTTGTATTTTGGAGGAGTATTTATGATGTAACATCAAAAAACAGAAAACTGACATAAGAATACAAATATAAAGACAATAGTAGGCAGAGGAGAAGAGTTATATCATTGAGAGGAGAGCTGTAAGGAGATAGTAAAATGACTAACTATGGCAAAAATAAAATTTAATGATAGGGGATTGATAACATCCATAGAAAGCTGAGAAACAGGCTTGGAAGAGTAACAGGAATAGATTTGGAGGAGAAGAAAACAAGGAGGGGAGATATTTGGGACTGCCCCATGCAGTTAATCAGGAATTCTAGATTCTTCTAACTTTTGTCATTGCCATTTTCAGCATATGTCCTCCGAGCTCCCCACTGAAGTGGAAAAGAACCAACCACTCTTAGTCATCTCGGTCTATATATCAACATATATAGCATCCGATATCCCAACAGATCAACATATTTGCTACAAACAGAGTTCTATTGTTAAAGGATCTTACTATCTAAGGCATTCTACAGATTTAATGCAATCCCCATCAAAAGCACATCGACATTTTTTAAAGAAATGGAACAAAAACCATCAGATTTGTAGAAAAGCATAGAAGATTCAAAGTTGCCAACACCATCCTGAGAAAAAGAATAAGGCTGGACGCATCAGTCTTCCAGATTTCAAATTAGATTGTAAAGTGACAGTAATCAAAATGGTACGGTATTGGCAGACACACAAGCCAGTAGAACAGAATCAGGAGTCAGAAGTAAACCCATGTTTGTGTGGGCAAAAAATTTTCAACATAAAAGCCAAAAACATGCAGTGGAGAACCGAAAGCGTCTTCAGTAAGTGGTGCTGGGAAAACTGGAAAGCCACCTGCAAAAGAATGAAACTAGACTGTTGTCTATTATCAGACACCAAAATTTAACCAAATTGATGAAGGACCTGAATATAAGACCCAAAATAATAAATTGCATAGAAAAAAACAGAGGTACTCAACTCATGAATGTTTGCATTTAAAGAGTTTTCTTAATCTGATCTCAAAGGCAAGGGAAGTAAAAGAGAAATAAGTAAATAAGTGGGTCTGTAACAAACGAAGAAGCTAGCCAGCTAGCTTGCTATCCATTTACCTGTCATCTATTTTTATCATCTATCTATATCTACATATTAATAAGTCTTTCTATCGATTCATCAATGTGTCACTCTAAAACAATATTTTAAGTTGCCTAATGATTGATGAATCGTAAAAATCTTAGTTTTATTCAATAAACATTTGTCTAATTGTTTATGTATTTAAATATGCAACTACTTGTTAACTTACCAAATTAACTACTATTTA
This sequence comes from Cynopterus sphinx, assembly GCA_030015415.1. Classification (NCBI taxonomy): domain Eukaryota; kingdom Metazoa; phylum Chordata; class Mammalia; order Chiroptera; family Pteropodidae; genus Cynopterus; species Cynopterus sphinx. Next base: position 653,377 of record JAKZJJ010000019.1, read on the forward strand.
TCTATTTCTCTATTCATCTCTCCATCCAACTTTATTCTGTATATTTATTAACCTTTTTTTAATATAGAAATTTATATATTTCTAAATCTGATCATTCTTTTTGTCATTGTATCTCTCTAGTGATCTATCATTTACTTATCTCCATATCTCTATTCATTTTGATTTCTATTTATGTTCTGTCTACTTTTTTATTAATCCATCTACATATCTAACATCTATTGCATGTTTATTAATCTTTTATTTATATATAGGAAATTATCAATATATTTCTAGATCACTGATTTTTCTCTTACTATGTGTAATTTAGCATTTACTTACATTCTATTTTTCTCTTCATCTATCTACTTATCTATACATCTAAGTATCTATCCATCAATTTCTCTACCTATGATCTAGAATTTTATTTTTCTATCTACATATATATCTGAATGTCAGTCTATTTTTTCTCTATCTCTTTATCTATCTAATATGTATTCATCTATCTTTACAACCATTACCTATCTAGCTCTCTAGCTAACATACTTTGTCTATTTCGTCATCTATATCAATGTATTAATATTTAAGTATATAGTTTCAACAAAGTATTCCTCAAAACAATATAATAAACTTACTTGATGATAGATAAATAATGCAAATAATGTGTTTTATATAATAAATACCTGTCTGTGTATCTAAGGATCTAGTTATTAATTTATCTGTCAATTCATCTAATATTTATCTATCAATGAATCTATGTTTGTACTATCCTATTTTTTGAGCACAACATTCATCCATTCCTACCTTCACCATCATATATCCAAATATGTACTTTTTATCTTAATTCTGTATCTGTATTAATTTGTTTCATAATATATCGAATTATCATTAAAAACTTCTAAATTACTGATCTTATTATACTTACATTTATATATATCTATATATCTATTTCAATTAATTTATCAATAACAATTCTGATATGGATGCAAAACAAATTTTTGTAAAAGAAAATATTTTAACTTACATAATGATAACTCATAAAAGAAATTTAAGTTTTTTTATTGATATCTGTATAATTGTCTATGTATCTAAATATCTAACAATCTATTTATGTATCATTCTACCTAACATGATCTATCACACTACCTATTTATTCATGCTTTCATCCATCTTTCTCTGTATCTATCTATTTATCTAACTATCTATGTATGTATCTATCTATCATCTACCTATGTATCTATGTATCTATCTATCATCATCTATCTATCTATCATCTATCTAACTACTTAATTGTCTAATTAATCTAATATATTATCTATTTATCTATATCCCTTTCTATTTATTCATCAGTCATCTATCGAACTTCCTATTATTTATATATTTACCTATTTTTAGGTCTTTCACTTTTCATTTATTTATTTATTTAACATTTATTCATCTATCCTTCTATCCATTGATTTATTTATCTATTTATATTTCTGTGTATCAGATGTATCATGTATATTATTAATTGATTCATTCTTCCATCCATCCATTCTCAACCACCATTTAAGTATCAATTGATTTATCTAACTTTTGTATGTTCATTGTTAATGTCTCTCTTAATATATTAAATTATCATTTATATTTCTAACAATCTGATCGTTCTGTCTTTGTATTACGTAAGTATATGTATTCTATTTTTCTATTTTTTATCATCTCTCTATTTATCTAGCTAGCATCTATCATTTATCTACCTATGTATCTATATAACTATTCCTTATGTGATTAACACATATTTAACCTATTATGTACTTATTTATAACAAGTCTTTTTAAATTTTCATATGTTAAATATATTTATATACTGTTTGATTTGTTTTTGCTTTTTATGTCAAATTATCAAAATATATTTGAACACATATATTTATTCTTCTATCTATCTCTCTATCTATCTATCTATTGATCTATTTATCGGTCTATCATCTATTTAGCTCTAACTTATCCCTTTATTCATTATGCTGTGTATTTATTTATTAATCTATGTGTTTATATATTTATCATCTGTGTCTTTCTGTATTCATGATTCTATTTATGTGTTTATATATTTCTGCATGTATGATCTCTCTGTCTTTCTGTCAATCTATCATCTATGTATCTATCATTGATTTATTTGTCAAGGATTCATCAATTTATTCATTTTCAAACACTTTTCTGTCATCTATCTATCTGTCTATCATCTATCTATCATGTATCATCTATTATTCATCTTTCTATCTTTTTATTTATTTATATCACTAGCCATTTATTCATACCACTATATTTCTTTCTATCTATCCATTTATTCATCTTTCTGTTTCTTTATCAATGCCTTTATTTCTCAATTTTTCTATCAATCTATTTATATACATAATTTTTATTAATCTATCAATCATTCCATCTATCTATTAATCTAATACTTAATGTATTTATGTATCTGTATTCTATGTCTATCTACCTATCTATCATCTATCTATCATTATCTTTTTTCTCTATTAGTGTATCATACATCATTGTATCTATCATCTATCTATCATCTCTCTGTTTCCTATTTGTCCTATCATGTTTTTTAGTAATTGAGACTATTTTTTCTTAATACTTACTATATAGGTATCTGTATATTGTTAGAATTTTTATAACTATCCATATATATTTAATCTATATAACTACCATTCTCTTTTTATCTGTATATTTTTCTAGTATTTTATCATCTGCATATCATATATATTTCTATATTTTTCTCTTCTTATTTTTATCTATTAACTTTATGTTTCTAACTATATTTATATTTTATTATTATATTATTTATTTAACATTTGACCTCACTTTTTTGATGATTTATTTCTACAGAGCAATAGATATATCTTTCCTTTTAGCTGTCATGTAACTTTCTATCAATGAATTTATGCATCTTTCTATGTAACTGTCAGTTTGCTTGTGTGCCTATCTGACTTAATGCCTGTCCTTTATAAGTCTTACTGTTCAAACCAAAGTTTGGTACAAACCAAATTTTCATTCATTTATGTAACTACTTAACTATTATTCATATTTATCTGTCTACCTTTCATCTATCATCTATTTATCTATCTATCTATCTATCTATCTATCTATCTATCTATCTATCTACCTATCTATAGATCTATCTAATCTATCATCTATCTATCATATATCTATCATCTATCTACATATTTATCTATCTATATATTTATCATCTATCTTTCTATTTATCTATCTATGTAGCTGTCTATCCACATATCATCTCTATATGTATTTCTCTATGTATCCATCTCTATATCTATGTCTTTCTTTATCTATATATATTTTATTAAACAATCCATCATCTAACTGTCTATTTATTGACATATCTATTTAACTATTTGACCTTTATACTTCTAGTTGTCTATATCTGTATGTACCTACTATCTATATATTTGTAAATCCGTATGTCTACCTCCTATCATCTGTCTGTTTGTCTGTATCTATCTATCATCTATCTATCTATCTATCTATCTATCTATCTATCTATCTATCTATCTATCATCATCATCTATCATCTATCTATCTATCTATCTATCTATCTATCATCTATCTATCTATCTATTGGCATCTATTTCTCTAACATCTGTAAATATCCTTCTTTCCATTTATATATTTATCCATCTACACATCTATCTACAATCTATTCATTAAACTATTTATGTTAATTCATTTATAATATTTCAAATTTCCATATACGTATCTCTAAAGCAATATTTTTAACTTACCTAATGCTTAATATATCATGTAAAACATTAGTTTATTTAATAGGATCTGTCTAATTGTCTATGTATCTAAATATCTAACTATCATTCTACCAGACTATCTCATATTTATATATTAATCTATTTTTCTACCTCCATTTCTATCTATGATCTATCAATCTATCCATCCAGCTATCACCTATCTATGTTTGTATCATTATTTATCAATGTATCTCCATACTACTCTATCACTTTTCTATCATCTATTTACCTATCATCAATCTATCTTTTTCTCTTTTTATGTATCTATTTCTATTGATCAAAGCATCTACTTTTTTATCTATTCTCTGTGTATCTTTAGCTATATTTTAATCTATCAAATTATAATTATGTTCTAACACACTGATAATTGTCTAATTTATCTTAATATATATGTTTTAACATCTATTTCTTACATATCTATTTAATATCCTTTTATATCTTTTATTATATCTTTATACCTTTATCAATTAGTTCTTTCTTATCATTTATCTATAATCTATTCATTTATCTTTTTATGTATTAAATATTTGTTTACATCTTTATGTATTTTTTAATATATCTCTATACAAACTATATATTCTATTTATATATTAGTCTAATGTTTTTTATCTATCTATTTAAACATTTTCTCTCTGACATGTATTAATCTATGTTTCTATTTATTCATATAACTTTTAGAATCTATCTATTCATAATTCTATATTTGAATTCATTTATACAACCCCTACTCATATATCTATTTATTTATTTATCTAAAAGAATATTTATTTAATTATGTTTATCTCTATTTCTCACTCAATCCATTTATTTATTCATTTATATCTCTATTTCTTAAATATTTGTTTTTTTGTATATTTACTAAGGGCTCTATTTTGTTCTATCTAATTATCACTTATTTATCATCTATCTATCTATTTAGCTCTTTATCTGTGAATCTATCATGTATCTATTTTTCTATTTATCTACCTTTCATCTATCATATATGTATCTAATCTATCATTCTATGCATCCATCTATCCACCATCTATCCATGCATTTATCCATGTGTCCATGCATTCATCCAGCCAATTAACCAGAATTCTTCTCTATATATATAATCAAATTATGTATCTATCTGTTTGTCTTTCTATTTATGTATGTAAATTTTTACTCCTCTTTACATTCATTTATCTTTATATCTATCTGTCATTTATCATTCTATTTACATATGTACTTTTTGTCTTTCTATCCATTTATTTCTCTTACTAACACCTAGTCATTAATTTTAAAGCCATTGATGTTTCTTCTTATTTATCTTTTTATTTGTAATCCATCTACTTATTCATGTATCTGAGTTAATTAATTTATCTATGAATCTTATCGTATTGAATCAATAATGTGTCTCTCTAAAACAACATTTTAACATACTTTTTAATTGATCAATTGTGAAAAAAATAAAAGTTTTCTTTAATAAGTATCTCCATTTTTCTATGTATCTAAAAATCTACCTACTTCTTAATATGTTTATCAATCTGTCTCTTTTATTTCTCTGTTTATTTACTGATATATCCATCAATCAATATCCATTCTATCTACACATATTTTTGGCCCGTTATTCATCTATCTATGAAAGTAAATGTAATTTATCTATTCATCTATTTCAATTTAAGTATTTATAACTATGTATCAGTTAAAAAGGTAATTTTGTATTACAATATATTTTAACTTACATAGTGAGTGATAAATCAAGTGAAATATATTGGTTTTAGATGAACATTTGTATAATTTTCGAAGTATCTAAATATCGAACAATCTATTATTCTATGCATCAAGGTGCCTCAGGTTTATCTTTCTAAATACCAGTTATCCATCCATAAATCACTTTTTTATGCACCATTCATCAATCTACCATCTATGAATCTATCTGTCTATCTATCTATCCGTCTATCTATCTTTCTATCTATCTATCTATCTATCTATCTATCTATCTATCTATCTATCATCTATCTATCTATCTATCATCTATCTATCATCTATCTATCTGTCTAATCTATCTATGTATCTATCATCTATTTATATCTATTTATATATCTACCATCTGTCTATATTTCTATCTATCCATATCCTACATACCGTCTAATTAATTTACTCATTTTACATATCTAACTAATCTAACCTACTATCTATCTATTCCTCCAACTTTACATCTATTTGTCCAACTCTCATCTATCTCTCTATATATTTATGTTTTTACTTTTTTCATGTGTATCTGTTTTTACATCTAACACTATTTCTCTTTCTAGCTATTTAACTATTTTTATGTACATATCTATCAATATCTTTATATTATTTATTTGTCTGGGCATATCAGTTTATTTAATACAATCTAATTATAGAATAAAAATCAGTCAAAAATAACATTTTAACTAAGCTAATAATAAAACATAAAATAGTATACATTTTATATCATAAATATCTGTCCTTTAGTATAAATATATAATTATGTATTAATATATCTATCAATCTATCACACACCGACCAATTTATCTAATCTGTCATTCATTCTCTCTTCCATCCATTAATCCATTGATTATGTATGTATGTATGTATGCATGTATGTATGTATGTATGTATCTACCTATATATTTATCTATATTTCTATCCACTATGATACATCTATCTAGCGTTCTACTTGTTGAACATATAATTATTAACATATCTTTTAATATAAAAATTATCATAAAGTACAGCAAATCACTGTAATTCACATTGTTATGTATCCTACTATTTGTTTGTATTATTTTTCTATTTATATGTCTATGATGTAGTTCTCAATATATTAATCTAACCATATAATCTCTCAATCCATACTGATCTATCATACAAAATGTATCTGTAAATTGATATTTTTACTTACCTGTTAATTTATAAATCATGTAAAAGATGGTACTTTTAATTAATACATCTTTGTCTAATATATATCTATTATTTATCAATTATGCATTTCTTCATATACATATCATTTTTATCTACTAAAATATCTATGTTTTATCTATCTGAATATTTATTGATTTTTCTATTTATTGTCTATATTTTCCTCCTTTCTATCTGACATCCATCTCTCTTACCATTTATGCATCCGTTCATTGATCCTTTCATTCATCAATCATTCCTTCATCTATCCATCTATGCATCGATCTATGTATAAATCAGCCTTCTGTTTTATGTGTTAATCTATCTTTCTATTCTTCTACCTATATGATATATCTATCATCTATCTATTTATCTAGGATTTCATCTATCTCTCTATTCATCTATGTATGAATCAATCTATCAGCTATTTCTCTAAGTCCCTTACAACTATTCATCGATCTTTCTACCCATTTATCTATCAATTTGTGTATTATCTACCAATTTATCTTTCTATAGAATTCATTTATTTATTATAATCTATTATCTGAACAAGGCATTTCTCTACCTAATTTTACTACTAATAATTTATATTCCATTTAAAAATATTAGTTGTATTAATAAATATCACTTTTATTGTTTATGTAACTAAATATCTTACACTCTATGTTTCAGTCTATATCACAGTTATGCATCTCTCTATCATTTATCTATGTAATCTTTATATTTACCTTTCTTTCTATTCATCCATTTAATTATCTACCCACCCATCCACCATCATCTATCATTCCATTTATCTATTTCTTTAACTTCTGTATGTTTCTTTTTAAATTAATCTCTTAACATATCAAATTATCATTATATATTTCTAAATAACTGTTTTTCTGTCTGCGAATCTTTCTATTGACTACGTTTTAACTTTCTATTTATCTATCAAACAATTTGAGTACATCAATATCTATATGTATTTTTATAGATCTCTTGATTTATCTATCACCTATCTATCATTTATCTATCTCTCTTTCTCTTTAGTTTTCTTTTCTTCATCCATTTACCCATCATTTATCTATCTCTATATCTATCTCTCTATCAACTTCTTACTTTTCATTGATAATCTATTTATGTTCTATATATTACATTTTCAATGTAACAATTATGAATGACCATCTCTAAATATTGCTATTTTCCATTTAATGTATAGGTTGATATTTTCTCTTTATCTATTATTTCCCTTAACAATTGATATATCTCTATTTTGTCCATCTCTCTTTCTATCAATCAATAGATGCATCTTTTCATGTTTCTGTTTGCATTGCGATAAGACTCTGTATGTGTTTTTGTGTAAGTCTTGCTGTGCAATCATTTCCTTAAATCCATTCTTACCATCATTTCTTCTGTCCCTCGATTGATCTATTTTTCTATCTATCATCTATCTACCAGTATATCTATCAGATTAATTATCTATTTTTTGTCTAATTTCTATCTATCTATTGAACTCTTTATCTCTTATTCAAACTATCTTTTATATATCAATTTATTATATATCAATTTATTATATTTATCTATATATCTATTATTTTTTATCCATTCTTCTATCCATCAGAACATGCATTCCTCCATCCATTCGTCCATCTATTATCCATCCATGCAAACATCCAGTTTTCCATCCACCTTCTGTCTTACATTTAGCTAGCTAGCTATTATGTATTTCTATCTATCTATCTATCATCTCTCTCTATCTATCTAGCTATCTAGCTATCTAGCTATCATCATCATCTCTCTATCTAGTGGTCATCTATATTTATATGTATCTCTGTATAATCTATAATTTTATCTATCACCTATCTATCTATCATCTATATCTATCTATCTATAGATCATTTATTATCTATGTATAAATTTATCTACTATGTAACTATTTTGAAATCCTATTTATTATTCTGTCTCTCCATATATTCTTCAAATGTAAAATTATACTACGTATTCTACAATCATTTTATATTTATAACAAAATAGGGTTTTTAAATATGTAATCACATCTATATTGTTTGACTATCTAATTATATACCTAGTTGCCATATGTTTATCTATCTATCTATCTATCTATCTATCTATCTATCTATCTATCTATACATCATCTATCTATCCATCCATTTATCTATCAATATATATTTTGTCTATATGTTGTCTATCTATATATATCATTTATGTATTAATCTATCTTTACATTCTTTTATTTTGTATCAAGAAAAGAGACTATATCTTCACTTACCCAATGATCGACATATCAATCTTCATAAAGTGAGATGTTTCCTTTTGTCTGGTTGCTCGGTATATATCTATGTATTACCTACCTTTCAATTAATTATTAAAATTGCATCTATGTGTTTATATATCTACTTATGTATCTATGTAACGCTCTATATGTTTATCTATCTGTATATCAATGTGTGCATGTATATACATATCTATCTATTTTGTATTTGTATATCAATAAAACAAACTAATTTTAATTTACCTAACAACCGATATAAATATCTTCATAGCATTAGATATCTTTCTCCCTTTTGTCTTAGAATCTATATATCTTTGTGTCTATATCCATTCATTATTTATTTAAGTTCCTATGCATTTCTCTATTAATTCATTGACTTATCTATTCACCGACCTATCAACTCTCTTTTCATCTATATATCTATGTATCTATCTATTGTTTATCAATTATCATCTACTAATCAAACCATAAATCAATTTTAATGAATTTACCTCATTCATTAATGTATTCATTTATTCATCCTTCTATTTAGTTCCTTAACTATCTGTTTATTTATACACCTATTACCTCTATTTCTATCTCTCTTTTTATCCGTACAGCTGTTATTTATATCTCTTTCTTTTTATCTATTAAACTATCCCTCTATCCCTATTCTATCTATCATTTATCTATCTATCTATCTATCTATCTATCTATCTATCTATCTATCTATCTATCTAATCTATCTATCATCTATCTATCTATCTATCATCTATCTATCTATCATCTATCTATCAATCATCTATCTAACTATCATCTAGCTATCTATCATTTACTCTCTATCAACTGTCTAATACATTCTTTTTTTTCTCTACTTATGTATCTGTCTAACTGTCTATCTCTCAGTTTCCATCACATCAAAATAGCTTTTATCGTTTTGTCTCTCTGACCGAATACATGTACATAAAATTTTTGAAATGATTATCTATGTATCTATGTATCTTTCAATGTATTTAGGATTTGATCAACATACTATTAATCTATTTATTTAATGATTGATCTTTCTTTGTCTATCAATCTATCTTTTTATTAACAACCCAGCTATGTGTACGATTAATCTCTCTACCTATTTATTCATCTATCACATATCTATGACTTCTTTTTTGTCTGTCTGTCTTCTAACCATTTATATATCTATGTATCCATTTATCCACATCTTTTGTATTCATCAAAAATAACTATCTTTGTCTCTACAACTCTCTAACTTCTGTATGTCTAAATCTTTTGAAATCTTTGGGTATGCATTTCAATATATGAAGCTATGTATCACTCTTCTACTTTCTTTCTTGTATCTGTATATTGTAACTATCCTTTTATCTATCATCTATCAAATTATTTATGGATCTCTCTAACACAATTTTTTATCTTTTATCTATCTTTCTATCTCTCTTATAGCTATCAATTTAACTAGCCAGCTGGCTAGCTAAATATGTATGCTTCAATTTATTATATTGTTTATTATTTAGGTTTTTTAGATCTATATATCTATCTGATTATCTATCATCATTTAACTATTTATCTGTATGTCTATCTAGCAACTTATTATCAATATTTAGACAACTATCCATCAAAACATTTATCTATTTCTATATCTATAAAATATATATATATTCAATATATATATATATATATATATATATATATATATATATATATATATATATATATTGTATTTTAGTAAGTATGCATATATGTATGTTGTAGGTAGGTAGGTAGGTCTGTACCACCTGTCTATCCCTCTATCAATCAATTAATTCATTTATCTGGCTCTTTATCTTTTTCTCCATTTTATATTTTTCTGTTATTTATTCATCATTTTCTATACAGCTAATTAGTGTCTCCCTGAACTCTTTCTCACATCTCTTTATCAGTTTTTCTCTACTCAGTCTCCCTTTATTTTATTCATTCTTTCTATGTATACATCTACCATTTATTATATTTTTTAATGTATTTCAGTTTCTCTCTATTTCCTCTCTATCGTGTATTTTATACCTTTATATTAATTTCTGTATATATAAATGTATATATCTATTATTCATTGACCTACTTTCTATAATCTATCATCTATCTATTCAGCATCTATCTCCCTATCTACGATCTACATCTTTACATTTCATAATGTACGATTTTATCTATCATCTATTGTGTTATCAGTTTACCTATCTGTCATCACCAAACTATCTTTCTCTCTATCTAATATTATATTGGTCTTTCTCTCTAAATTTATAATTATTTATCATCTATTGATCTGCATATCTAGTATCTTAGTATCTATGTGTCTATCTATGTGTCTATGTACTTTCGTACATACATATCTATCTATCTATCATCTATCTATCTATCTATCATCTATCTATCTATCATATATCTAATCTTGTGAGTGTCTGTCTCTGATATCCTAGACTGTTTGTCATTGGATTATTAGACTGTTTCTCCTTATGAATCTATTAATCTATATTCATCTATCAATTTATTGGTTTATCTATCAATCACATATATCGATAAAATTTATCTAACTATCCATATATTTATATATAAATTATCATGGTCATTCCTAATTACTTATGTCAGTTTGTATTCATCAGTCTATTAACCTATGTGTCCTTTATCTACTAGTTTATCAATCTATAGAACTCTATACATAATTTCATTTTCTATATTTCTATGTATTTAACATTTTATGTTTGTATTTATATACCATCCTTCTATCTTTCTTCTTTTTATCTGTCAATTATCTATCCATCTTTTATCTCTTTACCTATCTATCTAATTATCTAGCAAGAAACAAGAAATATGGCAGATTAGATAAAAGCAGCTTTTGTCTTGTATCAGGACTGCATTAAAATTATAACCAAATTATAAAATGATCAATGTGAAGAATCACCTGAAGTCCAGGTGATCATAAGACCTACATCTGATATAATACAAAGTAGGCACATCAAAGCCTTTCAGAAGGGTAAAGCCCTTAATCAGGTTTGACCTGAACTCATGGGTGGTGGATTATCACTGGGAGTGAGAGTGAGGCTGCAAAGGCTTTCATGAAGGAGAGGGGCTCCTGGTGTCATGTGAGGTCTCCTGATTGCACTGTCTCAGCCCAGGAAAGAGGAGATTCCAGTAACTCTTACTGTAAAAACTGAAAGGATTTCCAGCCATCTTGTTGAGACAGAAGGCAACTGAGTGCCTCGATGTTCCTTTGAAGGACCCGCCCAAAGGAATTTTGACCTGTGGACACTCACTGTGATATCAGCAATGGAACTGCGGTGCACCTGGAATACATTCTGTAAAAACCTCCATCAACTTGAGGCATTAAATGGGCTGATAAAGGCAGCCACCATCGTGCCTCAGTCTGGCTCCCCTCCAGACCATGCCAGCTTGATTGGGCCGACCCCTCCCATTAGGAGACAAATTAGGAGACCCTGGTCTGAAGGGATCATCTTCACCTGCCTAATCTGAAGACTGCTGGGGGAAAGTTATTTATGGTTGGCTGTGAAGCTGGGAGCTGAGTGATTCAACATGAAATATTTACAGCAGGGTGGCCATTGTTGTGAGCAGTGTTTCTAATCCCAGTAACTCACCAATTGAAAAAGAGGAAAACTTTTCTAACTTATTTTATGATGACAACAGCTGGCCATTAGGCCAGTCTTCTGTAAAACCAAAAAACGATTCCAGCAAAAGAGCTAAGGAATTTTACATTGTTTGGGGACCATTATTCTGGCTGATCTTATGAATATCACAGTGTGAATTAACCAGAAGAAAAATATTTTTTTTTTATCAGCTCCACCTTTAAAATAAAGACAAGAGAATGTGCAATGAAAGCTCCTTTTAAAGTCAGGTGTAAAACAAGAAGAGATTTGTGTGTCTATTTCTTTGACTGGGTTAGGTAAGTTTTCAGTCATCATTTCTGTAAATAGGTTTTTAATTCTCTGTGCTCACTTTTCTTCTACTAGCCTTTTGACACTAATGATGGTATGCTTGATGTTCTCCCAGGTGGTCCCTTCAACTGTCCGTATTTTGAGATTGTTTATCTTCTTTGCTCTTTCAACTGAGTGTTTAATGCTACCTTATCTTCCAAATTTTGACTTGATCCTCTGTTTTATCTCCTCTGCTGTTAGTCTTTTAGGTGTGTTTTTAATTTCAGTTATTGTATTCTTCATTTTGACTGATTCTTTTTGTATGGGTTCTCTGTCCTTTCGTAGGTTTACTATCACTCTGTTGTTCTCACTGAGATCGCTTACTCGTTCCTTAAGTTCATTATTCGGAGTGAATTGAACTCTGCATGTGGTAGAATCCTTATCTCCATTCCATTTAGTTTTTTCAATGTAGCTTTGTTCTATTCTTTCATTTGGATCATGTGTCTCTGTCTCTCCAGTTTGGTTTACTCCCTGTGTTTGACTCTATGCATCATGTATGGCTGCTATGTCTCCCCACATTGGCAGAATAACTTTATGTAGTTCACCTCCAGCAAAGTGCAGTGGCTCATTCTCCATGCTCACATGAGTAAAGTGCTCCTGGAGGTAACCTTGTGTGGGTTGTGTGTACACTCGTATTGTAGGTGAGCAGTGGCTTCTGTTGGCACGTCAGTGAATAAAACTGATCCTCAGACAGACTGGTGTTGAGGAGTGGAATTGCCCACCCACAGCAAGAAAACTGCTGTGTGGGAGTTACCCTGCCAAGTAAGATCTGCCACAGGAGGCTTGATGCCTATTCAGACAACCCTTTGGGCTTGCCACTTGCAGGGCTAATCAAGCGGTGGTCTGTTGTGATCTGAATCCACCCTTTGAGTTTGTTGGTTATGGGGTCATTTGACAGGGGCTTCCAGGTAGGCCAAGGTCATCTGCTGCTATGACCAACACAGGGCTTACCTGGTAGGAGCTACAGAATTACCCAGAATACAGCACTACCTATGATGGTTGTGAAGAAACAGGGAGAGGCTACCCTGAGAACCAAGACAGGTTTCCCTCAGAATCTGCCCAGGGCAGCTCAAAAAAAGGACAAGGACATCACCAAATGTGAAATTCCCTGCCAGCTCCCTGTAAAGTTCTGCAATTGAGAGCCACAGGTGGTATTCAAATGGGGTGAGTTTGGGTCTCAGAAAGTCACCAGGATGGAACAGGTCGATTACATCAGGATGGTGCTGATTTGGATTTGGCCATGTGGGAGGGAGGGCTGAAAACAGGAAAAATGGCACTGTCTTACCCCCTGCATGAGAGAAGGGCTCAACAGAGGAACAATGGTGGCTGTCCCTGCATCCTTCACGCTGAGTCACAGAATTTAGTCTCTCCAAACCTGTACTCTGTCAGCCAGAGCCTAGAGTGTGTGCCTGCTAGTCTGTGCGTGGACCCTTTAAGGAGGTGTCTGGGTTTCCAGCAACCCATCAACTCATTGAAGAGACAGAATAGGGTGGACAGAATAAGGACTGTTTTTCACAGTGGTGGCTTCTCTTCTTGGAAATAGTGACCAAAGCTTGGGAGCCCAATGTGGCACTGAGTCTTCTCCCTTTCCTGGAGCGATCTCTGCAGCCTTGTCCCAAATCTCAACCAAAAACACATGCAGGCCCAACCAGGAGGGTGAGCTGAAATGAACACATCTACCTGTCCATGGGCTTCCTTGCCATAGCTGACTGGACTCTGGCAAACTTGCTGCCTGGAGCTCTACATACACATATCTGAAGCTACCGTCTGGATGGACAGTGACAGATGGATGGACAAGACTAAGTGAAGACATGTGCCTAGATGTCTGTGTAGTGACTGTGCTGGCAGGTAGCTGGGACTGGAGTATTATGTCCATGTGCATGTGACTGTGGATATGGTTTGCCCTGCCAGGGTTGGAAATGGGTCCCTGTGCGCTTTGTGTTACTGTAGGTGTCTGGCACCTTCTTGGAAAGATGGGCACAGGAAGCACGAGTCAGTGACCCCAGAGTCAGATCTACATCTCCCAGTGAGTCACTGTGCGTATCAGGAGCACTTATAACCACACACACACAACCACAAACACAACACACGCACGCGCGCGCGCGCACACACACACACACACACACACACACACACACACACCTTTATTGTATCTCTGCTTTTAAAGGAAGAATAAAGGGGACAGAGTGTTTAGGTTAAAAGGGAACGTATAGTTGCAGGAGAGCTTGCCATGGGGTCGCCCTTTCCAGAATCATATATCACTGGGGGCCTGAATGTCTGGTGGGTGGCTCTAATCCTCCTTAGGTAACATTATCCTGGTTAGGTGAAACTCTCAACTACCAGAGTTTTAAACAGCTGACAGACTGTGAGGAGTGCCACTTTGCACACATGTCCTCCTAGATATGTTCTCCCCTGGGCTCATTTTAGCTCAGCAAATTTACTGTAGTACTGGGAGCCTCCATCACCCTTTCTGGCCTTCCCTATCCAAGATCCTCTCTCAGTCTAGAGCAAGTAGGATTTCACCACTGACCCCACCTCCAACCCCCAATGCTGCGCTAGCTCACTGGGAGGAGCTAGTGAGCAAACAAAGTAGATTCATGGCTGAGTGACAGATTCATCACTGATGACTCACGCAGTTGTACTCTTAACTAGGGGCCCATCTGTCCTATCAGCTGAACGCCAGATACAAGCCTTGGCTGCTGCAAGGGTTCAGGTGAAAACTCTGACCAACATCTCGGGGGCCAGGTTTCCCCATGGGATACCAGGAGCAGCAGGGACCTGAAGCAGCTGATGTCTTACACCCCCATGGGGCTGCTGCAGGGAGGAGAATGTTGCTGGACAAGGGGTGAAGCTCACATTTGCTCATGAAACACCTCCAAACTTTAGTCACCTCATCCCTGAGCCCGTACCCTTACCTCCTACCAGGACCCCGCAACACAGTCTTCAAGGGAGCAAGTACCTCTGTCCTTAGTAAGGCATAAGAGAACATTAAGTAGATTTCAGCTGTAACACCTGCTTCCTGCCAGCCTGATGGAAGCTCCTGACAGGGCACCTGTCCCCATGTGAGCATTACATCCCTGCCTTTCTCCGTCTGAGACTTGACATTTCAGACTTGAAATCAAAAGATACAAAACATGTCTTCATCCACAGAGGAGTGGGAGTCCCAACTGTAGCAGGTCCAGCAACAGAGCTTTCCAGTTCAACAGAATTTTTATTTATAGGCTACATCCCAGAGCACAGGCTGGGTTCTCTGATCAGATGGCTCTGGATTCACATCCATCATTATCAGAAAAACGTGTTAGCAACTTCCCGGGATTTGTTTACTTTGGTCCTCACACTCCCCCAAAAGCCAAATTCACTGTTTTTTTTTTTTTTCCCATAGGTGCTAAAGTCTGGGAGGTCACATGACTTGCCAACCCATGTGGTTGACTGATGCAAATCATTGTTGTGAGAATGCTCTAGGAACAGACAGCCTTCTTTCAACCACACTGGACCTCCTGAGGCAGGTGTCACTGCTGCCTATGATTTTGGGGAGGGGCTCAGATTGGCCTATGTCACTTTTGCAAGAATAAGATAACGTGTCCCTTTGAACTTGTACCCAAGGCTCACTGCCTTGAATCAGTCCCTGGATTCTAGACCAAAGCCCTGACACATTTAGCCTGATAGAAATCTGTTCAGTCAGATCTCTGGACAATAGAGATCATTATACCTCATAGCTGAGTAATGCCAACCCATTGAATCTACACCTGTTCTCTGGACTTCATTTAAGCACAGTGAGCACTGAATATTTAGACCTAGCTTGGAGCCCTTTCAGGCCAGCTAAGTCATCTGGGCCAATATGACCTACAGGCTTCACTCTTAACTTTCCCCATGCCTGCGGTGGGGCAGAGGGCTGCTTAAGAGCATGTCTAAAGTTTATGTGCTTCTGAGTCATTGTGGACAACATCTGTGAGTGTGCGGCCAAGAAAGTCCTTCATTGTGCATGGCTGCTCTGCTCATAGCACGGCCATTGTCCCTTCAGACTTAGCCTAATAAACGTATGATTAAAGGTACCATAATTGAAATGTCAAGCAAATGATAATGCTGTAATAAACCACTCTGGGCCTAGGTACAAGGAAGTGTATTAGAGGAATTACTGTGTGAGGAACTTTGTGAACACCTGTGCAGATGATGCCATGCAGGGTTTCAGATTCACTTTTGGATGTGCCTGTATCAGCTCTCAGTGGGAGCTGGTGAGGTCCTTTCTCACAGCTTATTCTCAGTGCAGCTTTTGTGCAAGGAGTTTCTAGGTGAGTGCAGGTTCAATGGAAATGGCATTGGCATGGAGAATGGTACTTGAGGGCAGATTGCCTCCCTAGCCTCACACCTCTTTCTCAGAGAAGCTGAGTCTATGCAGAGGAAGCAGCGTGTCTCTGCAATCTCTGAATATCTAGGCTCCAAGGCTCTTACCCTTTCTCTACATTCATTTGCCCACCACTGAAGACTGGAAAATGTGGGCACCGGAAGCTGTTCAGTGTGATGCTTGGTTTCTCCCACATTTTCTGTCCTGGATTCTGCCTGGGCTGACTAAGCCTTGACTGTCAGATCAAAACGCTGATTGCTGTTCCCATTTCTTAGATTAGAACTCAGGGGCAGAGAAGTTGAGCATCTTGCCCTAAGTCAAACAACTGGTGAGTGCAGAGCTGAGAGTCAAACTTCCTGTGGTCTAATTAGAAGTCAGTATGTTGTGCTCAAGGAGATGTTGACAATGATGAGACGACAAGGGATGAGGCATTCCTAGGGCCCCAGACTGAGCTAGGCACACATCCACAAATATGTGCGCCTCCGGCCAGGCTCTAACTCAGAGGAAACAAGAAAAGCAAAAGGAAGTAGGATGGGGTACCTATTGGGAAAAAAAAGCCATGCTTGCAAGAAGTCCAAGGAATTCCAAAGCTTGATGAGTCAGTCTCAAAACCTTGACCTCTCTACCTGGGCAGTACTCTATCTAGGTCGACTCTTGACTTACGCCTTTCCAGGTGTTGAATTTATGTTGCTGAAGGTAGAGGTTCTCTGTGCCCTCCTGGAACTCTGCTTTCCATTACAAGGGGGTAATGAGGTATGTGGTCTTCAGAGTTGTACACTTTATTAGAAGAGGAGGCAAAGAAATTAGCTTGGAGACTGGTTCTGGTATCCCTCTACCAAGAAAGAATGACTTACTTGTCTAGCTTGTCTCTTGTCAAGGACGTGGAGGACTTATTAGCCGATTACTTTTTTTACTTACTCAGTATTGCAGACTTAAGGTAGTCAGGAGGCCTTCTCTGAAGGCCCCACAGATCTGGGGTATCAAGGCTCTGGTGGCTAAATTAATTCTGAGGCTGTCAAGATGCATTTCTTTGCTAGGGACTCAATCACACATCCTGCCCACAGAAAGCTTTTCTCCTGTGTGTGCCCTCTAGAGTCTGCTGTAATAACACTCCCTGTAAACAAAGGGCCTCTCCTATGACTGTTTCCTCTTGCCTCTGATGAGATTTGACTTCACACTGAAGTCTTGCTCACACTCTATGCAAACAAAGGGCTTCTCCCATGAGTCTGCCATGCTGTGGGATGAAATTTGACCTATAAACTAAGCCTGGCCAGCACTCTTCACATTATGCTCTTACATTATACAGGCACAAACAACTTGCCCATGTCCCCTGAATTCACTTTCAGACCTGTGGTGGATTCTGCCTCCTTCTTTATCTCACATTCCCTAGAGCTTTCTATTTGTCCTTTGGGTGGTTTGGAAAAGGTCCTAAAAATCTTCCTCTGCTTGATCCTTTCAAGTATAGGTTTGAATCGTTCTTTGAACTCTTGACCTTCAGTTTGTCATTCCAGCTGTGTGAGTCAGTATGCTGTTCCTGCTGCTGACTCTGACCTATGTGCTGGGTTTCTCCAAATGAGGCTGTTTCTGGCAGGTTCTGAAGGAGATGACTGTGATCCAAGTGTTGGCTGAGGCACTACTAACAGAAGAATGCCAGGGAACAGGAGATAGGCAGTTAACTGGAGGGTCTCTGGCTGTGTTTCTGCTAAAAAAGGAGGTATTTGTCAGGGCAGACGTTGACAAAGCTGCCTGTCCCTTATCCTTCATCTCCCGGTAACACCTGCTCACTAATGTCTCTGATTGTGTCGACAGTGCAAGCACTGTCAAACATAAAGTCTTCCTCAACAGTCTGTTTTTCCATTTCATTTTTACTCACTACACCTTCAGAAAACCAGAAAGCCCAATTGATGGCCTTTCTACATGTCGGCAAGACTACAGACTTTCAGGTACCATGTGAGGAAGTTCTGCTCCTCATGGAGATAAAACTTAATTAACTTTCCCACATGTAAGTGTCTTCTAAGTTATGAGAGAGAGGAAGGGAGGGAGAGAGAGAGAGAGAGAGAGAGAGAGAGAGAGAGAGAGAGAGAGAAACCACTGGCCCCCAAAAGATGCCAAGAATGCTAATAGCCCTGAAACCAAATCTCGATTTGGACCCGATTTAATTTCAATTTCTATCTCTCCAAGAACCTTAATGTCAATTGACGAATCTGGAAAATTCTGGTCAGAAACAATGCAGTGTTCAGAAGGTTCACTCCATCTCACTCCCACAAAAAAGCGAGTCAATCTATGCAATGAAAACTCCCCTGCCCACCTGAAAAGCTGTTTCAGCCTTCAAATAATCTTTCCCTCTCCCTTAATAAGAGCTCCTTTGCCTCACCTTTCTTTCTGTAAAATCCACCGATTTTGTACAATGCTTCACTACACTCTTGTAATTCACTACTAGGTGGATTACTGCCAATTCATGAGTAAAGCCAATGAGATTTTCAAACTTAATTAAAACCCCTCTAGTATCACGAAGAAATTCCATTTCTTGTGATTAAGACTGCCTCAGTTTGCCTTACTATCTTGATTGATAGAATATAGCGGATCCCCGACCAATGGGGCACAGAATGGTTCTTGTCCATGTCCAGGTAGGAACAGAGATACACCACTGGACATGGGCAGAGGGAGACCCAGCAAACATTCTTTTGTATTTGCTGCCAATCTCAGTACAGAAATCACTGTTCCAGCTCCAACTCAGATCATCAGGCATTAGATTTCCATAGGTGCATCAAGCCCCCATTCCAAAAACTTTGGAGACCTTTAGTCTATAGAAATGTCCTCCCACTGCTCTACCTATGTCATGAATTTCTCCCCTCTCAGTATTCTGCAGATCATAAAGTAGGCTCACACCAAGCAGTCATGCTTGATCTATTACATTTGGTTTTAGCACACACCAAAGACAACAGGAAGTCCAAAAACAACAGGAAGTTATGTAGTACAATATATACCCAATTGCACTTGCTATAACCCTGACTCCCATCCATCTTCATCCAGTCTGCCTTCTTCTGTTTGTGGAGACAGAGTCTTTTCTGATGGTTTTCCCCAATGCAGCCTATTTCCTCAAAATTCACAAAGCACAATCTTTGGACATGGACCATGCCACTCTACTGAAAATGACACCATTGTCCCACACCACACAGGAGAATCTTCTCAGTGCCTTCACTAGATCATGGACTCTACATTCCAGCTGTGCGGCATCCCTCCAACGACCTTCCTTACCCTTCATGCTCAGGCATTAGTGGTCTGAAGCCAGTCCTGAAACAGAACATCTGTTTCTAAAACTACCACATGCTTTGTGCACAGGTGCCTGTAACTGTCCTCTCTTGAGAAAGCCCTCCAAGAGGGGCTGCCACATGCCCTGCCCTCACAAGTCCTTTGGGGCACTGTCAAATGGACAACATGCACGTTGGGTGCAACTTTGCTACCCTCCTTCAACTTGAGGGGTCGATCATGTTCAGGTTGCATTCTCAGCTCCACCCTGTGTGGCACAGCGCAGGAACACACATGACAACTAACCAAAGTAGTCATTGAATGCTTATTAACACAAGTATTTCATTTAGAAAAATAATGGAAAACAAGAACAGCAGAAATTGCCAGGAAAACCTCTATCATGGTGACAGAGATCGTAAGTGTTTGAAAATTTGTTTTTGATTTTCTTTTTGTGTTTGTGTTTTTTTTGTATCTAAGCCTTCCTGCATTATGTGCTATCATATACTTCCCACATGAACTGTTAATAATTTGGGACAAAAATAAAAATAATAAAATTTGTTTCTAAAAGATGAAGGCAAAGGATCTTAATCTTTATTTGAAATTAAATTGACTTTAGACTGGATTTTACTGCACCTAAGAGTTGGGCCATGTAAACTTCCAGGGAGAGTTCTCCACTAAAGAAGAACAGTGGAACTCGCCTATTCTTGACATAAGCCATCTTTTCCCTTGCTGCCCAGCTTGAAACCCAGCTACTGGCTGTACTTGTCCTTCTACTGCACAAGCAGTTTACACCCTTGGCTTAGCGTCCTGGAGTTTCAGAATAAAATCTGTCTATGATCCTGAAAGGCCTACAGGTTTTGCTCTTTATCCCAGGCACAGTTCACGTGCATGTGTTGATGCAGGTGAACAGAGAGAAACCACAAGTGATATCTTCCCTCCCATCAGATCCATGTTCAGCTCCTCACCTAATATCTACAGCCTTCATGCTCTGATATCACCTGTTTCCCATAATGATCTGAGGGAACTTTCTATCCATACCCAAAGCTCCTTCACAATGTCCTGGAAACCCTCATCTCCAAGTACTGTGCACTATGCTCATCCTGCCTAGATAACTTTGTGATCACACAGAACGATCACAATTCATTCTCATTCTCCAACCTCTGATAAATTAGAATGGGGCAGGGCCATGATGCAAAGAGAGCCACAAATACCCTGAACCTCCTTCTGCTACAAGCTTCAGAAGCCAGGTTGAGTCAGAACAAAGCCGTGGGGCTCTGCTATTCTCACAGGTTAAAGGTTCTTTGTTTTAGGCTATTCTGTGTTTGGGCACTTCTCTCAAAGTAGGAAAATTATCCTTAAGTGTTTACAAAATCATTTGTGTCTCTTCTATCTATAATCAGAATATGGGTTTGGGGCTCTGGATGACATAGTAAATTCCATTTTCTAATTGGAATATAGTAGGTGCTAAATAACTGTTTGCTGTACAAGTTAAAGTATGAATTCATGGTGCCCAGTGAGACAAGCCTGTTCAAAGACTTTTCCATTGCCCAAATTTGTCTAGCTTAGAGATTTAGGTTTTGAAGATGTATATTTTATATTCTTTCTGTCCAAAATCGCCCTTGATAAAAAAAAGGGCAAAGAAAGTTGGATAAAAAAGATGAATAAAAGACTGTGGAGACCACTAACTGAAGTGCGATAAGAAGAAATGGCTGTGAGTGGTCAGGGAGGAGTGTCCTCTGGGTCTCAGACACTTACTGATGTTAGCACATCCAGGGGTCCAAGTCTCATCCTTCTTATCGACATACTCATAGCAGTTTATCACTATTGTGATCTGTGGATGAGGAAAAGAAATAAAAAACAAAATTTTTGGTGGGAAGCTGACATCCAGACGTATTTAACTTTATTGTCATCATGCACTTCAGCATGCAAGAATTCCACCAACAGTTTCACTCAAGTGATGTGCTGCTTACTCATCATCTACACATCCAAGTCAGTTAACTCATCAGGAAGGAGCCCGGAGGCAGGAGCCACTCCTGCCTGTCTATCACAAAGAGCTCCCTCTCAACTTCTGATCTTTAAGATGGAGTACCCTGACCTTTCTTAATCCACTCTAAATACTGAGATACCATGTTATCCTCAACCATGTTCAACTCTGCAGGAGGTGAGGGCCTGATAGTTTACAGAAGGGCATTGAGTAGCCCAAAGGCAGTAGAAGAGCTTACTTCTTCTCACAAGCCAGGAATATCTGCTGTTGGCTATCTGTTAATCCTGTGGGACCTGTCCATCACAGGGTCCAAAGAGCAGGATCAGCGAGATATCAGATGTCTCATTCCACATCAAGCCCAGCCTTGGGGATACATGATGGTCCAACTCTCATGCCGGGATTCAGAGTGAGGGCTAAGTGTTTGTGATGGCTCATGTCCTTTATAAATGTGGGTGGGTGTCAGTCCATGGCCAGCACAGCTGTCAGTGATAAAGTGCAGGGTAGACCAGCTAAACAAGTGATTCCAAACCACATGAGAGTCGCCCAACAGGAGTTCAGTGTAGGAAGCTCAACTTCCACATACAGCTATGAGCATTTGAAATCAGTTCCAAAGATGTGAGTTCTTAACACGTGACTAATGTGAAGTCTTGAGTCTTTTATCATCTGTGGTGCCTCAATCATCCACCCTGGAGGCCTTCAGGGATGGGAGAGGCTTCCTATTCCTAGTATGCCTGGCTCTCTGGCTAAACTCCCACATGCTCCTTCATCTGGGTCTACCCCTTGTATAAACTGCATGTACATCAGGAAGCTTTACCTAGTCAGAGTGTCTTGTACACTTCTTACTTTAGCAGAGCAGAAAATATCTTAGGTCGAGATCATCTGTCAGGGAAAGATTGTAAACATGTGTGTGTAAGACTGGGTTGACTTTATAAAAGTATCAGAGTTTCCATGAGCTTGCACATGGCTTACTGAAGAATCGTGGACTCGACTTCACTACAACTGATACTATAATCTCAAATAAAGAATCTAATTTGTGTGTGCCTCTGAAACCTCACTTTCCTCATTTATACGTGGTTTTGGTTATAGTATCAACTTCACAGGGGTATGCGTTTATATACACAGGAGTCCTTAAAAGCGTCTGAAATATTTGAAAGTAAAACAAGTAGTAGCTCCTTTTGTTTCATCTGTATTGACTAATAAAATGACAGTTACATCATCCACTGTGTTGGAGAGATCAAGAATGAAAGGCAGCAGTACCTAGGATATTCTGCATTTCCTACTCTTCTCTGAATTTGCATCTATGAGAAAGTTTTTATATTAAAAAGATTTGGGAAACACATTCTGATGCCCACTGCATTCCACTCCAGGCCACCCGAGAAGCTGTAAAAATAAAAAGGTGATGAAAAATCAGTGTTTCGGTTGGTAAATGTTTTCTTAATCATATCAGGAATAAAATATTCTGCATCACAGAGTGACAAATGTAAGGACAACCCAAGCCTGGTTAGAAAATGCTTTCTGAAGTATCTTTAAAGCCTAGTCTACTATTTGGGGCATCAACTAATTTTCATTCGATGTTAATAAAATTAAACATTTCTTCATCCGATGCTGAGTAATTATCTACTATGTTTACTTAAGAAATAAATTGGCTTTTAAAGACCAAAAATACTCGAAAAAGAAAGAGAAGGAAACTACTTCAATATGAAGGTCACATCCAAGAATTCTTCTTAGAACATCATGCTTCGTGTGAGACTCTGAAAGCGTTTCCCCTAAGTTAAAGAACAAGGCAAAGATGCCCACTCTAGGTACTTTCGTTCATTACTGTGGAGGAACAACTGTTCCATTGCGTGACCACTGTATGACCCTCGAGGTAGATCTGGCTGGAACCAGGCCAGAACAGAGATTGCTTCCTGTACATCCCCAGAGACAGTCTCACCCAGCCCCACTCTATGCTGGTCTTTGAAACAGGCTCCTGCCCTTACCCAGGCAAGGATGTGAGACATTTCCCTCTTTTCTTTGGAGAGTCACACCTCACACACCAATCTATGTTTCTACATTCTGTATAACTTCTTAGCATCTGCCTCATGGTGTGGAAGGTATCTGTCTTGTCCCCTCTACACGTAAAACACACCTCCCATATCAGTTCGCTTAATAATCTCTCAATGTACTGAAAAAGTAATCAGCCTCCTTCTTTTGGGCCTTGGCATCAGGAAAATGGACACAGCAAGTACATATTGAAAGCATTAGACAAAAATATAAAATAAAATGGCAGTCAAATTGGAAAGTCAAAAGTAAAATTATGTCAGTTCATAGTTAACAAAACCTTATGTGTAGGAAATGCTAAAATTCCCAACAAACAAACAAATATTCTATTAGAACAAATTAATGAATTCAGCCAACTTTTAGAGTACCAAAACAACACTCAGAAATCACTTGCACAACTATGCAGTAACAATGAACAATCCAAAAGGGAAATTCAGAAAATCATCTCATTTATCACAGCACCCAAAAATTGAAGTGATGAAAATTAACTGGAAAGACTTGCACACTGAAAATAACAAAATATTGATGAAAACAATTTAAAGCAATCACAAGTAAGGATCGGTACACTTAATATTCTTAAAATGCCCATATTAAAGATTCAATGTGTTGATACAGGACTGTTAAACTCTAGGGAACTTTCACAAAAATTCATTTGAGCCAAAGAGAGGATATACTAATAGGCAAGTAATGAACTGGCTGAGGACAATGCTTTTCAGTGTGACAGCTGCAGCCTGTTTTAAGCATTCAAAGTTGGGAACCTAAAAAAAATTACACGAAGGTGCAAAGAAGAGTTAGTAGAATGATGTTCTTTCTTGCAGATGGTTTTGCTGCTGAGGTTCTGAAGAGGCA
This sequence comes from Cynopterus sphinx, assembly GCA_030015415.1. Lineage (NCBI taxonomy): Eukaryota > Metazoa > Chordata > Mammalia > Chiroptera > Pteropodidae > Cynopterus > Cynopterus sphinx. The sequence continues at coordinate 678,730 of JAKZJJ010000019.1, forward strand.
TTTTAAATCTGTGTTGATCCAGATGCATAGAATCAATGAACAGCGTTTTCTTATGGCAAAGAGAAAGCTTCTACTAAGGAAGTTTTACTAAGTTCCAGACATGCCTACTCACCATTACTTGCCCAGTTAGGAAGGTACAGTCTAGTTTCCCTGTGAGATTACTTTTAATTGAACCCCCTTTTAAGCCACCAGTGTAAGCTCTAGGAAAATTCCAAAGGCTTTTTTCTTTTTTCTTTTTTAGCAGAATTAGAATAAACAGCATAAATTCCTAAAGAACCTCCAAAAGTAAAAGCGATATTGAGAGAGACAAAGCTGAAGACCTCACACTTTCTAATTTAAAAACATACTATGAAGTTGCAGTAATCAAAACAGCATAGTACTGGTGTAAAGACACACTCATACACACATGGAATCGAAAAAAACCTGTAGAGTTCAAAGTCCAATGATCGGCACCATAGATGCAAAACTACACAATGGGAAAAGGATAATCTCTTGAACAAAAGTTGGTGAGAAAACGGTACAGCCATATGTGAAAGAATGAAGAAGTACACTTTTCCTATGAATTATTCAAAAGTCTACCTAAAATGGACCACAAACATAAATGTAAGTCCAGAAAGTATAAAACAGAGGGAAAAGCTTTGAACAGGAAATGCTTTCTTGGATATGACACCAAAAGCACAAAAATCAAAAGCACAAAAAGCACAAAAATCACAAGCAAAAATACACTAAAGGAATTACATTAAATTTGCAGATCTGTGTGGCAAAGATGACATCAAGAGTGAAAGACAACCTACAGAATTTGAGAAAATATTTGGAAAATAGATATTTGGTAAGAGATTGATATCCAGAATACATAAAGAACTTGGCAATTCAATCTTAAAAAGACATATTTACAGATTAAAAGCTCAGTGCTATTGACTGAATTATGCCACACAGACCCCAATTAATACACTGAAACTAACCTTGGATGTAAATGTATATAGAGTTGGGGCCTTTGCCGGGTAATTAGGGTTAGAGGAGTTTGTAAAAATGGAGTTTCAGAATGCCATTAGTGCCCTTATTACAAGAGAGTGGCGTCTCACTTGCTCTTCAGAAACTTGCACAGACAAAGAGGCGTCGTGAGTTCACAGTGAGATGGAGACTGCCCATAAGCCAGGAAAAGAATGTTACAAGAATAACCCCCTGATCTTAGACTTCCGAGCTCCAGAACTGGGAGAATACAAATTTCTCTGGCTTAAGCCACTCTGTCTGTTTTATTCTGTTTGGCAGCCTGAGCTAATACAAAGAGAAAGGATTCTGAATAGAAATTGCTTTAACAACATATACCAATGGCCAGGAAGCATATGAAACAATGAACATTACCACTATTCATCAGGAAAAAGCAAAGTGGAGCCACAGTGAGGTATCATCTGTTACCCATTAGAATGGCCACAAAGCAGACAGATGACAGACAGACGGACAGACAGATAACACAGAGACAATAAGAAGCATTGGCAAGAAAGTGGAGAAACGGAAACCCGTATACACTATGGGAATGTGAAATCGTTTAGCTACTATGAAAGACAGTATAAAGATGTCTCAAAAATCATAAACTGACTGCCACATGATATAGTAAGACAAACTTGGCGTAGATATCCAAATACAATTGCAAACATATTCTTAAATAAATATTTGTACACCCATGGTCACTGCAGCATTCTTCAAAACAGCAAGATGTAAAAGCAACCTCAATGCCCATTGATGGATAAAAGACAAAAGAAAATGTGGTGTATACATACAATAAACTATTATTCAGCCTAAGCACAGAAAGAAATCCTGTCATATGCTACAACATGGATGAACATTGAGTACTGCATGCTAAGTAAAATGAACCAGTCACCAAAAGATAAATACTGCATGACTTCACTATGGATACTATTTAAGGAGTGAAATGTATAGAAACAGAATAGAATGGCAGTTGTCAAGGGCCGGAAGAAAGAGAAAATAGAGAGTTGTCGTTCAATGGTTAGTGTTTCAGTTGTGCAAGATGACAAAGTTCCAGGCATCCAGTGTAACTCACTTCGTTTATAGTACAAAGTACTATACAGAACACTTAAATTTAGAAGAGGAGGAATTTATGCCATGTGTTTTTAAACACAGGGATACATTATATACATGCATGTATATATGTATATACCTATATGTACATACATATAGTACACCCATCTATGCATGTATGTGTGTATCTATATGTATATCTAATCTATATCTATATATCATCTATTGATATCTGTATCTACTTTTATATGCATCTATACATATTAATGTATATCGTCTATATCTATATCTATGTAAATGTATCTATTTACATCTATATCTACGTATATGTATACCATGTATATGCGGGTATGTGTGTGTGTATATATATGTATACACACACACACACACACACACACACACACATATATACATGAGTGTGTATATATATATTATATATATATACACACACATGTATATATCTATATATCTGTATATCTATCTATCCCTATCTATATCTCTATGTCTATCTCTCTATCTCTATGTCTAATCTCTATTGTATCTATCTAATCTATATCTATATTTAATTATTATATCATCTCTATCTGTATCTTTCTATCTATTCCTCTCAATTTCTATATTTGTATCTATATCTATATCTATTTATCTATATTTAATCTATATCTATCTAATCATCTATATCAGCTCTAACTCTACCATCTCTCTATCTGTATCTATATCTCTATATCTACTCTATATCTATATCTAACCTATATCTATATCTAATCATCAATATCATCTATATCATCTACATTTATCTCATCTATGTCTATACATGTATTTATATCTATATATGTATATGTATATCTGTATCTATATCTATATTTATATCATCTATATCTAACTATATCTATATATCTATCTATCCCGCTCTATTTCTATCTCTATCTCTGTCTATCCCAATCTCTATCTCTGTCTCTGTCTGTCTCTGTCTCTGTCTCTGTCTATTTCTATCACTCTCTCTTACCTCTATGTTATCTATCTATCATCTATCTATCTATCTATCTATCTATCTATCTATCTATCTATCTAACTATCATCTATCTATCATCTATCTATCTATCTATCATCTATCTATCTATCAACTATCATCTATTTATCTTTCTATCGATCATCTATCATCTATCCTTCTATCTGTCTATCTATCTTGTATTTATTTATTTATACTGGGTTATATGTTTTCACTGCGTCAGGTAAGAGGTGTACATGTACAGTAAACTCTCTTTTGATGTTGAAATATTTGTGGACAACCATGTGCTCTATTCAGAGTTCTTATACTTTTCTTTTATAAGCATGAGGAATCAGAAATACATAGATGGGGAAACCGCAGACATGGTCCAAGTTGCTCTCTCCAGTTTAGGCTGATTGACTTCTTCTAAACTCCCCTTAGAGCAGAGGAGGAAGTGAGCTTCTCATTTCTATTTTATGAATGCACTCATTTTATAAATGCAGTATAATCTCCAGTCTGTGACATGTGAGAGGAATCAGGGAGACTCAACAGCTCTCGGAAAACTCCTCACAGAATCAACATAAAGGATCCTATTTATTTGGGAGTAAGAGGATCATGTGGTGCGATATAATATACATAAGTGAATTATGTATTCTCATGTAATATCTTCATCATTACTTTTTCTAAGACTTTCAATGAATCAACTGAACTACTGTGAGATAGTGTTAGAAAGCTCTTTGATGGATTAGTTTAACTAAAGTTTCTTTAATTGACCACGTTTAGTAAAAATAATCTTTCTTTAAAAATTCTTAATATTACACAAAAAGAAACAATGGAGAGTGTTACTCGAAATCCTATACATCCAACACCATGCAGTCTAAATTCAGCATCTGCCACAATGGCTTTGGATCTTTTTAATTTTATTGCAACATTTAAAAACAGACGAAGAAGAAACTAACCAAGACACAGAGAATTCATCGGCCAAATCTTCCTCCTTCACTTCTGATAACTATTCTGAATTTGTTTTTATTCACTCAAGATTTTTATACCTTTACTACTTATTAATGTGTGGCATTATATGTGTATGTAACATATACAATTATTTCACACATTGAAAAACATTATATGAATAGCATTTTTGTGTATAATCTGCACTTTTACATCTTGCTTGATTGCTAAACCATCAAACAGCCCCCTCGTAACCTGCTGAGATGCAGCTCAGACCTCCGCCCAGGAATGTTTCATGACAGTACCTCTGACTCCTCCAAGCCCCTCTCCTTGCTGCCTTAGAATTCATTCTTCATTAGAATTCTCAGTGTAATCCACCTAGGGCTTGATGACCTGCCTGCAGTGACACAGGAAGGCTGGTCGAAGGGATATGAGACCTGGATCAAAACTAAATCATAGTCCAGAAAGGAAACAGCTTGAAGGAGAAATGAAGCAACAGAAAGCCAGGACAACTCACACTCTGATGGACAGACAGAGCCTAGACCAAGGCATTCTGAGCTCTGCATTGTTTGTGTCAGCCCTAGGCTGATCAAATAGAGCAAATTTCCTGGCAGATTAATCTCCATGTGGCAGGAAACTGCCTGAGAGAGAATGAAACATGTTTCCCAGGCTCATCTGTAGCCTGCAGGGCATCGTAGTTTCTTTTCACATTCCTGTAACAGTTTTCTCCGAGTCTGCCATGTCTGTCCATCCTTCTTGGAGAAGTATACGGAAATGTGTTCGAAGCATCTTTGACCTAGACAAAATCAAAGATTCCATCAAAGACTTCATAATACAAGTCAAAACTTTGAGCTGGGGCCTTCTTCTCCCCCTGTGTGCAGGGTGTTACTGAGACCTCCGGGTGGTCTCTGTGAAACAAGGATTTTCTCTCTTTCACAGTCCTGTCCTGATACCTGAGCAAACACTGAGCACTTTCCGAGCTCTCTTCTGACACAGAGAAGGTGCTGTTGTTAGTGTCCTGTACTCACCTCATGCACCAGGTAGTACCAAAACCCTATTCTGTGTACATATAAAGAGAGTCTCTGGTCCTCTGGTGACCAGCTCCTTGTCACTCAGCCCCTCACACCATCAGACCCTGCTGAGAGGATGGCTTTGTCTCCCCCGACACTCACCTTGGACTTACACCCTGTTCTCCGGGTTCTCCCACAGGGCTCTCATCTGAGGACCTGCTAGGCCTCATGCTGCCAGCAGCACGTAGGCCCTATGAGTCTCCCAGCCCTGCGGCCAAGGTGCCTGTTAAATAATATGCTGAGAGGGTCTGACAGTAAGCACCACTTCCCAGAGCGAGAACTGTCTTCTCCATTAGGGCAAGTGTCCAGAGCAGGACATGTAGTAACCCTACAAGGATCTGTGCCTGAAAGAGAAAGTTTGTGCATGGGAGGTCTCCAACATTTGTAACACACCAGCTGAATGATAGCTGGGATGTGTTCCATTAGCTCTCCTGTAGCTCTGCCCATCTCAGGAAAGGAGGCAAAGGCAGGTGGATATACCTGGCCCTGAGTGGTTGAAGGGAACCCTGAGGTGAGGGGCCATGAAAGCCCAAAGGAAACTTGGAGGCACCTGCTTCATGTAACGGGGTCACAATGACCATCAGCATGCTCTTGCAGACACCGGAAATGCCTATTGCTCACAGAAGGGTTGTGGGAATTCCTCCTGCGGATCCTGGGAAAACCTAGCACAAAGCACGTCAAGCAGACTTACTCTTCACGGGGCAAGGGTCTCTCAGAATGAGACGAATTGCGGTCCGTCAGGTTGATGGTGCTTGTGGTCTTTCAGGACTAGACTTGGGGTCTAGAGGAGGAAGCCTTTGAGAATGCTCAGGTTGACAGAGTTTGGGCTCTTCCAGGCTGAGAAGGGCTCTCATTAATATTCTTTAGGTTCCCAGACCCTGAGTTAAGCTGGGGCCTGTGACACACAAGAGACTCAGATTCCCAGGATGGGGCTATTTAGGTATCTGATATTAGGGAATTTGGTCTTTCTGTGAGTGCCATATTTAGAGTGTCCCAAGATGAAGTTTTGGGATGTGCCTCAGGCTGAAGAGAATCGTGGTTTTCACTGTGTTTGCTGAGGTCTAAACATGAAAGGATTTGGGGGTTGTCCGGATGATGAGATTTGAGTCCCTCCAGGTAAGAGGATGTGGGCTCGCTCAGGCTGAAGGTATTTGGTGTCCTTCGAGGCTGATGGCATGTGGAGCTTTTCAGGGTGAGAGGCTCTGGTGCTGTTAGGATGAAATTTGAGGACCTTGGACTTGGTGTTAACGAGGGTTTCTCACGGCTAAGTCCCTCAGGCTGCAGTTTTCCTGTCAGTCTCCTAGCCGATCTGGGAACCGTCCCACACTGCGTGGGGCAGACGTGGCATCCAAGCTCCTGAGCGTTTGCTGGGCTCAGGAGTCAGAAACCCTGTACCCGCCAGTACACCCAGTTCCCCAACAGCAGCCAAGCAGTGCTGCGATGCCAGGGTCAATTTTAGGGGTGAAGACGCTAAGGGGCGGGACGCGGGGCGGAGCCGTACTGTTGGTCCGAGCAGTCCCCCGTCCAGGGCTGGGCGAGTGGCCGGCGGGCGGGTCCCCAAGTGTCCCGCGGAAAGCCCCGCTGCACCCGGCGGGATCACCTGCTCCGGGTCCTGTGACTGTGCATCACGACGCCTTCCGCGACCTCAGACGGCCTCGCGGGCTTCCTGAATTGATCTCGAGCGCGGCTGGGTGAAGGACACGCGCAGCACGGAGGTTCTGGCGCCCACACCCAAGCGCAGCCTGGAGCTGCTGGCTGGCGGCAGACGTTTAGGGTGACGGTGCCATCTGGCTGGATTCCCTGTTCAAACGGACTTCCGTTAGCCTCTCAAATTAGGTCCTCGTCCCAGGTTTGCCTGCCTTATGAAGTCCGCTTTCAGCAAGAACTTTCAAAGCGGTTGGTGTGTGGTGAACGCCACATTCCTTTCTGGGGAAAACTGGGTCATTCCGTAAATTCTGGTGCCATAGGGTGTAGACACAGAAAGAATTCCATGTGTGTCCAAGGTACCAACGCAAGGAGTGAAATATATGTTTAGAAAAACCTTTAGGAGAACTAAGAAGGTCAAAGAGTTATAGGGATATATAAGTCAGGTGGGTCTGAAGGCTTCCAAAGTTAAAAGTCATAGTTAAAACAAACACAAATGAAAACCTAAAAATCATCCATCAAGTGTATTGCCTAAAACTAAGATGTCCCACACAAAGACGAGGAGTTTGGAGAGGGGGTTCAAGTTAAAACCTATAGGGTTCACAAGAGAAAATGGAGAGATTCTGGCCTATACCTAGTTTTGGTCACAGGAATATAACTTGATTTTCACGTGTTGGAATGAAGCGGCTAACTGCAGATGTTTTATAATGACTTTGAAACTGAATGAGGAGAAAACTCATTGGAGTGGAGATGGGGGAGCCTGGGGAGGGTGCTTTCCATGGTACCACCCGACACCAAAATTTCACAACACACAGAAAACTCCTCTGTGGGAAAGAAAGGCCAATGATAGGCCCCAACATGAAAAATCGACACTGTGTTTCTCGCAAGGAACTGATGCCCCGCAACCCAGCTAACAACAAACCTGAACTCACTCTGAACCACGCTGAACTCATTCATTTCTCCAACGGACTTGCGTTCAAAACGATCCTTTCTCTCTCCAAAATGATGTTCCTCTTCTTTGTCTGTGGGACTTGCCTATGACTTTTGCTCTACCCTACTAGTTTCAAGTTGCAGTTGTTTGCTGTTCGTGATTAAAGCAACATTTTGCTTTAAAAATAAGTGTTTTACTTTTCTCTGCAAAGAAAATTTATTTTGCATATCACTAACCATGACCTTTTATCATTAGTTATCACTTAAATACTGCCTCGTGTCATTATTGCTGATGTGACCCTTTATGTCTTCTGTGTTTATAGCATTCTCATGATTTACATATGTACATCCATCGGTGAATGCTTGATACGCAGATGCAGTCTTGCATAGTATGTGATGTTCTGCTGATAGCCATGTAGAAGACATGTGTTTCTAATCACTTTTTAATTTGAGTCACGTTATAAAAAAAATTAGTGATTTAGACACTGTTAAGTCTCTAAATGAGAATTTCAAATGCACTTGTGGAAATGGTTACAAACAGCAGGATGTCGAGGAATAGCTTCAGTGTCCATATCCTGTTGTTTTTTCTGTAGCATTTTGTTCCCAGTTTTTTTCTTTTGCATGGACAGTGGGCCCTGATGACAGGGACATTTTGCTTTACCTCTTGGATGTTCTGGACTTTCTTTCTGCAGGGGAACTGTGGTTTACACGGGCTATTTTCAATTTTTTTCAACCTGTTCATTCTAAATTCACTTGGTGCCTCTTTGATCTCTTTGATTCGCTTCATTGCATAAAAGAGTCCCTCTAAGCCTCACAGCTATTACTGGTAGTTGACAGGTTCATTGCTGTTTTTCAAATACAAATGAATTATCCATTGTAATTTCTTTATCAGAAGCTTTACTGAATCCTTTAGTCCACCTGAACTTGGAGGAATTGAGCTGTGGTGTTCAGTATTGATGCACTTGAGTTCACAGAATCTGAACATTCTTCCGTGCCTGGGGTACATGTGCCCTGAACAGAAATCACACTTTTGAAAATTCAGTTGAACCCACATGAGGGCTCAAACCTCCCAAACATGGTGCATGAAAGGATGTAGATTGCTTGGCCTTGTCACAGCAGTTTCACTTGCGAGATCGACATTGTTTGACAGCATAAACGAGTATCCATAGGAGACCCTGGACCTTTCTGGGGTGCTTCAGTAAGCAGATACAATACCCACAGAGTCTTTTGAGCTGGCTGTTCCATGGCTACCCTGGAGTTTGAGAGCTGGTTCCTCTCATGATTCAGAGCTTCTGCTCTCTTTTAGTTTGAAGCTCTCAAGAGTCTATGAGGAAACTAATTTAAGACTTCCTGCTTTTCTGATTAAAGGTCCGTTTTGCCTGATAATATTTGGTTGGCACTTCTGCCTGATGTGACATCAGGAAATTTTATTGGAACTGTGCTAGCCTTCCCGCCAATTTTGTGGAGAGGGAGGCACACTGATTCCACTGAATCTGAAAAGCCCAACAATTGACCCTAGAAAAGGAAAACCACGATGGAAATATAGAAACTGTTAGTTCAATAAAAGTAGGCAACCGTAGTTTGCATCAAACAGCAAACTGGTCCTAGGAGAAATTCTGAGATCCATGCTCCTTACACTGTAGATTCATTCAACTTTTTGGCCAACGACAAAACGGAAGCATCAATGAACCTCTATTGGTGGGATGAGATGATAGACAAGTCTTCAAAAGTGCCTGCCTCACTTTTGCTTCTTGTCCCTAGGATATCCAGGAACCATATTGGCACTGCTCCTGCACATTTTTGATCACCTCTTGGACCGTTTGATGTTTGGTGAAGAGCTTTCATAAAGAATTCTCCACACCTGAACCCAGTTTCATGGATATACATTGTTTTATTCATGGTCTACGTGCTTTTTCATTGGACTGAGAAAACTATTTCCTTTTCTTAACAATGTCTTAGAGTAGACTGACCACTTTGGGGGAGCACCGGTCAAACTACACACAGACACACTTACTGGTCAGGTGATCGAAAATTGTTGTGCAATTTGGCCAATTCTGCAACATTTTCACTATGCCTACCACACTCAATCCTCAGGTTCCGTTTCACCTACTAAAGTCCTCAGTAAGAATTAACTGACAAAATTTGTAGAATTCTTTGTATAAGTTGGCTGAAAGCATAATGAACCTCAGATCTACAACTTTTGGAACCTGTAAGCTTTCACCTTGCAAGACACTTACAGAACACCACATACGTTCGACTCTTGCTGTTTTGGATCCACAGTTCATTAATTTTAAAGCCTGAAAACATTCTGCTGAATGCCTTCATGCTCTGCTAGAACAATCTCTTCACAGTGCAATCCAAGAAAGTGACAAACTGAAAATCCAAACCTACTCACCTGGAGATTTCGTTTACTAAGAAAAGGCACCTTAAAAACAAAACAAAACAAAACATTCCTACTGGAATCACTGGATGGGCCTTTACCAGATACTGTTGACACCACCCCTGTGCTGCTAAGTTGCAGTGACCAGATCCTTGGATACAATTGGCACTCCTAAAAAAGATACCAAAACCAGACAGAGAGTTGACCTGACCTGATGACCCACAGCTAAAACTGAAAAAATAAAAAAAAACAAAGCAAGTGACCATGGGAGGATACAGGTTTCCTCAAAAGATCACAGCAGCGCTATACAACTCTTTTTTTTTTTTATTCACCAATATTTTTTTATTTTATTTTTTTCTTACTGAGAATGATTGTGCCCACCTTTATGTTTTCTAACCACTAAAAAAGGGGTTGTTTCTTTAGCATTGAATATGTCATTATGTACTTCAAGGTAATAGTGGTCTTTGTTTCATTGTCTATAGTTTTGAGCTCCTGGTTTAAATTCATCACATAGATTAGATTGTTATGTTGTTCTAATTTCACTACATTCTTCTTTTTCAGCTATGCACCTGTTTCCTGTCAACCATGGACATGAGCTGTTCCCCTGCTTGCACCTTCTTTCTGATGAGGGAGGCAGCTCCAAGAAGTCCGTCCTGACTTTGGGTAACAAGAGGATGCTGGAGTTGGAATATGGGAATGCTGCCTGGCAATGCTTTCAGAGGAAAGTAGTTGATCACCAAGCAATAGGTAATTGATCACAAGGGTAAATATTATGACTAACCAGAACTTTAAGCAAACATAATTCGTCACAGGGTCCATGGGAGGACATAGGGCTTACGGAAGTCTTCACAGGCTAGAGAATCTCAAGAACCCTGCACAAGAAGACCCTGCAGGAAGAACTCTACCTTATAATAAAACTCTGTGTTTCTAACTGCCTCTTCCATCACTTTCCTTTCCCTTCTCTATATACCTCTCCTTTTCAGCACACAGGTCACAGTGTGTGTGTGGCTTGCCATGACTACATGCTCTGGGTTGAAACATTTTCTTTTTCCCTAATAAGTATTTTTGATAGCAAAACACCTAGTCCATACTAATTTTTAGTTGTGGATAATTTACTTGTGGAAAGATTGGGCTGCTGTGAATAGACAGTCCTCCAGTTTCATACGAGTTATCCTGCCCTAAAAATTTCTGCTACTGTACAGTTTATGTAATATAACTCAGGGAATATTGAGGAACCAATGAGCATTAGACGCAGGAGCCATACTTCCTGGTGCTCGATCAGCCTGATATTCATCTTGCTTAGTATATTGGCCATTTGACCAACATATCAGTGGATAGAAGTTTAGAAACACAGATCCTCACTGGCTAAAAGGCTCTATTATGCTTAGCAACTGCATGAGGTTGTCACAGCATAGAAGGACACAGACATGAACACGATTTCTGTTTACATCTATCCCTATCCACTGGCCAGTTCTATATCCCCTCTGCCAGTCTAGACAAGCCTTCCTGTGTATCAGGAGTCCGGTTTCTCTGACGTCGGATAGCTTAAACCCAAGATTTTTGACAAAAGGCATTCTTGAAAGAAATTTTACATCCCCTCTCTGTTGGAAATTTCAATTCAGAGCTGTATTTTTTGTCAGACGTCCCCTCCCTGCGCCCAGCATAGAGGATGTGATTCAAACTGTGCATTGAAGAATTGTTTTTCTTTCAACATTTGACCTCTCTCAAATATGTAGTCAAAGGGAGTGAGTCGAGGCTGGGAAAGCAGTCCAGAAATAGTTCTGTTTAGTCTTAGAATAAGGATGCTCTCATACAAAAGCATTGTTCCTGAAATTCAGCACTCAAGAGTACATGGAAACACATATCCTTTGAATGCCGAACTGTGAACCAACAAACACCCAAAGACACAGTGGTGAGCAGTGTGTGTAGATTTTGGGTCATCAGATGAATGCCCTCAACTCCTGTTTAATTACTCTGCAGTTCTAAACGAATCTATTTTCTCTTGCACTGGCTTTGTACACAGGTAAACTATTCGTATGGTAAGTTGAGAATCAAAGTAGTTGTCGTTTCAAAAAAAGTCTCTATCTGAGACTGAGTTTCTCTGCCTGATTTCTGAGTAAGTACTGTATTTGGTTAGGGCATTTTGCTCTTACTTTCCTGGGCTACTCATCTAATAACACAAGGTTATATTGACAGTCAGTTCAGCCATTATTCTTTTATAGCTAAGGTACCATTTCTCTCAGGCTTCTTTGAAGATGTTTTCTTTCTGATTTTGTTTTCTGCAATTTAATTGTACGTTTCATGTTTTCTATCGAATTGTTCTTCTTTATTCTGTGCATATGTCTTTTTTTCCAGACTTAGAACTCATTTCATCCTTATTTCTTCAAAAAATTTTCAGCATGCTGACTTTGAAGATCTCTGGTGGGTTCTAGTCTTCCTTACATGCTTTGTCAGTTCTAAAATGTGCAGAGTTTTTTTTTTTTATATCTCCTGCTTCTTTGATAAGATTTTTAATCTCTTCAGTTATTACAAGAATATTCATGACTATTTGTTGAAGCACTTGGATAGCAGCTGCTCTAAAGCCTTTGTCAGGTACTTACATGAGTTATCTCTTCAGATAACATCTATTGTATTTCATTTCCCACAGGATGCGATTTTTTCATGATATCTTCTAAGCTAATTTGGGTTCTATCTCGGGCTTTTGTTGATTGACACGCTGGGCCTTAAGTAAAGTCATTAAAGAATATTGACATTTTTGTCTGAACATCAAACTCATCTCATCTAGGTTAAGGCACCCACTTGTTCTAGGCAGGCTTGTGGACCTGTTGGTTTCAAAGCATTTCCTCTGGTATATAGGTCTGTCTTCTGAATGTGCCTTGCAGTGGTCCCTCGAGAAGTAAATCGGAGTCAATCGTTAAATTCTCAGCAATTTGGTATATATAGGCAGGACAGGGGTGAGGCCACTTAACACACAACCATATAGGTTGTTTTTTCCCCAGGCTCTTCCTTTCTACAATTACACTGCCATTTTGTAGGTTCTGGGTGCTTTCCTGTTGTGTCTTCAGGCAGAAAGGTGGAGCTACTTACCCAGAATTGCTATGCACTGTACTAATTGTACCCACATTCAAAGTAAGGGAGACAGAAAAGAAAATACTGGTTATGCATGCCAACTTTGGACATTGTAATTTTTTCCAAACATTGAGAAAATTTTCCTCATTCAGAATTGTATTTGATCAGGTAATTGTGGGCTTCTATGGTCGGCTCTCCATCACTTGAGATTGCTTCCAAGCTAGGATATGAGAGAAAACAAGAAGGAAAGTATGAGTGGTATTTTTTGTTTTCCCTAAATAATCAGAATTGTCTTTTCTACACTTAAGGCAGACCTAAAGGAGCTTTTTGTTTTTTTTTTTTTTTTTTTTTTTTAGAAAGAACTGTTTTAATTTTATGTTACTGAGGAGTAGAAGCCCCATCTGTTGATGAAAGTTGCTCACTTGATTATCTCCATGTGTTCTTCTTCTATTTTTCAGGATAGAAAGGATGATGAAGTCCCATCTATATTTATACCAGAACATTTACTAAGTGAGGGTCTTTTGTTTGATTGTTTGTTTGTTTCTTTGTTTGTTTTGGTGGTGGTGGTGATTAAAATTAGAAATGTTATGCCTTTCCCACATGGAAGGTCAGGATTGCCTCTCTTTAGATATAAAACAAGGTTTGCTGTGTTTTGAGAATTCTACCGTGAAAGAAACCATTGCAGATGAAGGCACCAAAGAGCTATTCTGTGTTAGTCAGTTAAGATTAGGATTATTGATGCAGGCAGAAAATATGGCTGTTGCTATTGCTATGAGTGATAAAACTTGTGATCTCACCCAGAAACTCATGTCTTTGCCAGCGCTTGTGAAATAGTAACTTGAAATATCCTGGCTTTCAAGGATGCTAGGCAAAGGCATAGTTCATGTAATAGAAATGACATGGGTCCACAAGAAGTGGTAGAAAATAGAGGAACACTTTCTGGAACCTTGTAGCAAATTTTCTACCAAGTGGTGGACAAGAGAGAGTAAGGATCCTGCACTATTAAAACTGAATACTTCTTTCCCAAATGATGTGTTAGTTGTTATGAAATGCTCTCCAGGTTGCAGGAAAAAAGATGATATGACAACTCCAACTGATAGGGAATATGGCTTTGGCTCATTAGTTGAGGAGAGCCCAGAGCTAAAATAAGTGGTATCGACATTGAAAATATGGAGATACAGAAGTTCACGCTTACCTAAGAAGGAGACCACGTAACTTATTGTACTGTAGAAGCCTAAGAATGTATGTACCTCGGTGGTTAAATTTAAGGCCCCAGTATCAACTCAGTTTTGCCTGGAGGAGTGACCACTACTCTACTATATAAACTTTATCTTTTACTCCCTGCCCCAAAGCAATGCTAGCAGTGCAATGAAACGCTTGAGCTATTCAGATTTTTCTAGCTGCATAGATGTAACTCACTTGATGGCTTCGCTAAGTCAGAGCTCGATGGTGTCTCCAGTTCTAAATGGCTAGTCATCATCACCGGCTGTGACACACATGCAAAGCAGACATGTATTCCTGACTCGGTGGGAAGACTATGGGGCAGAACTCAGTTCCCAGGCTATTTTCTTTTATATTCCTAGACCACCATCTTAAGCTCTTGTCAGTAGTGTAGCTGTTTCATCATGAAAAATTACATCTGACAATTCAGACATTCCTCTTTGGGGCATGACTTGTGAAAACAAACATCAGCAGAAGACTGACCTATCCGGATAATGTTGAAGATGCCTGCCGTAAGGCCAACCGTCTGATAGAACAGCTAGCATCTAGCTGCCGATGCAGCCTACCTGAACCCCATATTGTCACTTTTTTGACATTACAGCCATCATCAGAGTTCAGGCGCACAATCTTTTACACTCTATGAGGTCCAGTAGGAGTTATCATTGAATGGCAGACTTGTGACTCCCAAAGTTTCTTTGCTTCATGTGACCCTTGGTTGTGTAAAAATATATTACATGAGATGCCGCGACTGCTTACCCTGACCCATTTTCTTCCTGTCAAAACACTCTGAGGCGTCTCATCACAGGTGACCTTTTCTTTCATGCCACAGCATTGCTCTTCCCAGCTGATTAAGTTGATTCCAGTTACACAATGGTAGGATGACATCTCTATATCTCTCTGCATTTAGCTTTCCAGGTTTTCCCATTCTGATAACTTTGCAGCCTTTATGTTTAAGCAATGTGAGAGCGTCAAAGTATTCCACAGATGTTCTGTATTCCCTAACATCTGCAGAGATTTGGGTTTGTTGCACATTGGTTGTATTCCTAACTCTCCCACCCTCACCTGTCCTCAGTCCACACTTTTTAGTAAGATAATCTGACTACAAAATGCAACTGTCCCAAATGAGGGCCTATAGTGTTTTGGCTGTTCCTGGGTTTAGATTCGAAAGAGAATTGGTCATGTGACTTAGAGACCTATTTTGAAAAAAAATTATGATTCATTTTGAACTTTCTGTTTGAAGGCTCAGTCTAAGTAGTGGATTGATGAAACAATAAAGCTGTACGTATGGGGATGAGAAACATTAATGGTGGAGGGGGCAACAGAGGGGGCATGAAGACACAACTACTCCAGGGTGAGGGAAAAGAATGATGTTGACCTCTAAATATGATTTAAGAAAGAATAATGAACATGCTCTCTCTCCTAGCCCTAGAATCAATAACGAACTCAAGAGGCCACCACAGCTGTCAATCCATCCCATAGCCTGAGAACTGAAGATTTGTGTTGAAGAGTGGCAATCAATAATAACTTGAAGACTTTGGAACGTTTATTGTTTTTGAAAGAGTAAGATTTAATTAATGTAAGTCAATACTCATTTATGGCTCATTTACTAAATACTAAAATACATTATCTGTTAGGCACTGTGCTAAATCTGTGCCAATGTCCAAGGTAGACAAGGAAAAGGAGGCAGGAACTATCTGAAAAAAGTTAACTCTTCGGGTTAAGCAGTGATACAAATAAAGCAAAGAGAGGGCGTGCCTTTCAATGCTGCAAAAGAGGGCAAAGTTATGCAGTGGAAGTTTACATGACTAAAAAGAATTTGGGTGTATGTCTAAACAGTTAGTGGAACAGAAAGACATGGAACTGGGAAGATAAAGAGTTGAGTTCTTCAGGAGAGTTGTTAGAGATGCTGAAGTTCTGAGCTCAGAATCTAAAAGGCATTCAACACCAGAATAAGAAATCAAGTCTTTCTTTGGATGCAACAGAAAGCAAGATGAAACCATGCATTAGAAAATGTAACGACGACTCTCATTGAGGGGAAATAAAAGACACAAATAAGCTTGACTATTTTGAGGACAGGAGAATAAAAAGAGACATCTGAAATATTTGTAAAATTCCACCATGTACTAAGAGTATTGTTTCAGTGAGGACATCATGATGTTCATGAACACTAACCTAGTAAGAGTAGGCTATACTTTTAAGTATAAATGTATTTTTCATGAAGACAACTCCTGCCAACTAAAAGCCAAGGGCTTATAATTTTAAACTAAAGCAAAAATTTAATCGAGAGAATGCTGAAGTGAATACTGCAAGTTTGCCTTTTCTAGATCAGATTTCTATCTATCCCTCTCATATCATCCCAATTGAGACCTTCATTTGTTTCATCAGGGGTGCTTCAATACCTCTGAACTCATTTCTTCATTTGCCTATGCTGCCTTGATTTCTATTCCCTTTAAAGAGTACATTGAATATAATTTTTTTAGACAGTTTGGTAAATATTCCTAAGTACCAAACTGTCCAAATGTTAAAAATCAGTTAATAGCCTGACATCAATTTACTCTTAAGTCTTTCAAAAAACAAGGAAAATCAACCCATCAAGTGAACGTGTGAGTTTATTGTTCAAATAAGCAGCTTGCATGCATTTTGCTGATATTGTTGCAAATATAACTTAAGCTTTGTTATTTTGCACAGTCTTCTAGTCCACTGGTGCATCACTCGCAATTAGGGTGATGTGTGCCTGATGAAGGTGGTTGCCGAGCTGACCTGGAAAGAGTGGCAGTTGATGTGTCAGCTGTCATTGGCACGGGGAGCCATGGGTTGCCTGCTGGTTTCAAGTTGAGAAAACGACCATCATTGACTGATACATCCAGATATCTAGTTGGAAAAGTGGAAGTCTCCATCATTCCAAAATGACTTCTCTGTAAGGCAGATGTAATATACCGAGAAGCAGAAGTTGTGTTTGAAATAAAATTCACGATGTAGCCATTTGTTTGATTGCAGCTGCCATGTGAGCTCATATGGAAAGCAGTCAACTGATTCAAGAGAGAAGGTTGGTTCATCACACTTTGTTCTGATGGGCTACCTAGAGTTGATGATGGAGGAGTCAGTTCACTTCTGATTGGAGGTGTTGTGTGAGCGATTGTCTGGCTGGTGGCAGGCTTATTGATTGGTGGTGTATTTAAATTTCTAGAAGCGGAAAGTATGCTTTCTGCATGTGTGTTAGCAAGAAAATCAGAATTATGATTGCCTGCAAGATTCCCTGTTTCAGAGTGCTTCTTGCTGAAATTTTTAGCTTTTGAAGCTGCTGGAGAAGTATGTTTGATCCCAACTCTTCTATTCTTTCTGAGTGAAAGTAGGGGATAGCCTCGTTGAAAATTTGGATTTTGATAAAAGAGTAAGTAAAACCAGAGGAGAAAGTAATTGGTTGACAAAGGACGATAAGAAACCTAACCTCTACATCATATATGAAGTTTCTTATGCAAAGTTAATGTCATCAACATATAGACATTGTTAACTATTGTCAAAAATTACTTATTGGGAATAAAATATTAAATAGCATGGCCTCAAGTAAAAATGGTGGCTGCATTTCAAGTAACACTGAATGCAGTTTTTAAAGGGGTTTCAATACCTTTCCTTAAGAGTTCACAGAGGCAAAAATTTTTAGAATCCAGAATGCCCAAACTATTCTCCATTTTGTGAAAAAAATATTATCCTAACTAGGTTCATATATATTTGTGAAATATATATGTTATTGTAGACACTCAGACACAACAGGCACGGACAGAGACACAACAGACACACACACACACACACACACACATACACATACATATACACACACATAATTAACATACACTTATATAGTACCTTATTATAATTTGCAACTAAATTTTGTACTACCTTGCTTAAAACAGAGTCTTCTTGTTCTTCTTCCAGAAAGTCAGCTAGTGAAGCAGATCTTTGAGAAGTCTATTTCACTTACTAAATCCATAAACGTTAAGCTGTCGAACTAAACTTATCATACTTGCAGGTTCAAATAATATGAAAGAGGCCTTTCTTTCAAAAACTTCTTTCTTGAAGAGTTCTTCATGAATCACTACCGAAGTTCCATTCTCATCCCACCAAATAGACTTAAATTTATTGTTTTCAAATATTTTCCAGAATTTCCGAGGAAAGGTCAATGTTCGAAACTCATTATCTCCATCTGGTTCAGAGACACAAAATGTGTCATGTGGCCTTCTTGTAAAGGACCACGTAGACAAAAGCTGGAAAGCACTTTCTTCCAGCACAGACCTCAAGTCTGAGTCCCTGGTCATTGTGTGACCGCACAAATGCGATCCAATGGAGGACGCTGAACCGGTTGATTCATCTTTAGGAGGATCATCTCTAACTTCTGAAGAATCACGTGCCATCTCACATAAATCTTGCTTCTGCTGCTTTCCTCACCTACCTAGTTTTGAACACCACAGCCACAAATGCTCCTTCAACAGGCCTATACTGATAAACTCCTCAGGTCACCAGTGTTTCTCAACCTGAGTAGCTGTGACATCACAATATGATGTCTCCTAGCACCAAAAGTCTCATGCATCTAGTGTTTCCTTCTGCCTCTCTACATTTTTTTTTCAGTTAAGATAAAACATAAGCTGGTTATTTATGCAGTGTAATCTGCAAAACTGTATTGAACAGAACTTTCTAAGTAAATACATTTTGGAGGTCCAATGAGTTAAAGAAATTTCCTATCTTTTACACACACACTCATCCTCTGATGGAGGACTAAAGTATAAGGCCTGGCATATGGACAATACACAAAGTAAACAAAACTAACAACTGTTTTTAACTTTTGATGTTGGAAACTGACATCTGTATAAAACCTGTGGGGAGAGGGAAGGACTTGCAATCCTTTGTCATTAAAATAAACAACATATTTGGATTTGAAAACCAAAATAATTTCTTATATGTGTTTTACATGAATAGCTCTGTAACAATCTCATATTTTTTAAATTTTTCAGTTATAAATGAGTGTAATAAGTGCTATTTTATTTCGTGTCTCTTTAAATACCGACATATACAAAGCAAAACATTTTAAAAGAAAACAGATCCACCTAAGAAGGTCTCAAAGAATGGGAAATAAAACATGTATGATAAAATGTTATAGGTAAAATAAATGTGGTTTAAGGCTTTACCATACACCACACAAAAGAGCAATAACTTTATTACATCTTTTTGACTCTTTTTTACCTGCTCTCTCCTACTCTTCTGCTTTTCAGTACTACGAAGAAATCAAACTGCTAGTTTTGTTTGTTCGATTGTATTATCATCCAGACACAGTTCTTGTTAGGTATGTTATTAATGTATTCAACTTTTTTATATGGTCAACACCAATTCCCAGTCAGAGGTGTGGAAAAGGAGAGCCTTAATTCAATTCAAGTGAGAAGTTTGCAAGCAGAGAAACACAGCCTTTGGTGGAAAGCAAAAGTGCCCTCCCTGGTTCCAATGGGAGTTGGCCTTTTGTAGTGAGATCTTTAGCCATGGTTCCTGACTGATCCTATTTTATGCACGTGAGAACTGCAAATCTCAAATTTTAATTTTTCTAAAGCTGACTGATCTTATTGGTAGGAACCATGTGTTCTGACTACCTGTTTTTGGTTAGACATGATTTTTTAGATGCAAACAAGGATTGACTTGTTTGTTTGTTTTGCATACTTCCATATTTTGTTGAAATCCAAACATTTTTATATATTTTAATGTAACTGAAATCAGATTCGCCATCCCTTTAGGACTATTGTTGCTGCATATTTGGGGTCCCATTCATGTGTATTAATTGGCTTTTCTGAACTATTTTTGCTATGATTCTGTGTTGTTTTTTAAACATTGTATCTCAGAAGACTCATTCTTTGCAAACAGGCCTTTCATATGATCTTTCAGTGCATACACAGGCCATGTACAACTCTTCTCCAACTCTTGACTCCTGCATAGGACTTGAAGGTAGCCAAAAGTGAACATGTACAGGCTTTTCTGTCAGCCTGTTCCCTAGCCTGGGTACCAGTGGTCTTTCCAGATTCCTTGGAGTACATGGAAGCTTTTCACGTTTCTGTATTCCCAAAACATCTCACTCCCGGGTTATCAGCTTAGGTCTTATGACCTGTCTGTTTTACTCAGTTGGTATCCTTTGCTCTAGGAAGGATTGGTTTGTTCATTTGCCTTTAAGTATTTTCAGGCAATCCTCCACAGCTGCCTTTCAACTCTAAGGATTAGTTCTGAGTTAGTAAATAAGGCTAAGGCTTTTGCATAAGTTCTTCAGTGTACTTCCAGACAGGTCAACACAAATTGTTCTTTGAGAACAAGGTCTCTTTGGTCCTTCTGGAACCAAGTACCAATATGGGCAATACAAACCGCTGTTTTTAAGATTACCACGAACTCATGTGGTGGGGGATAGGCAAGTAAGTTAAAACTGGTTGCAATAAACCCTTGAGTGTTATCCAGAGTACCAATAAAGTTGAATCTGATATTGTTTGCCAGTTTTCTTGGCTTCTGTGGAGAGGTGAGCTATTAATAGCCCCCTACTTTGAGATTTTACTACTGTCCTTCTGAACTAGCCAACCGTTTTTTAATACTGCCCCAAAATGCATTAATACATTGTTTTAAAATACAAGTGAGAATAAATGAATAGATAGGATAAATAACATAGTTAATAAATGAGCAGTTTGGGAGTTAGGAAGCATCTCAAAGAGTCACTGGAAAATATACAGTCGAGTACCAAGGTTTGGGCAAATTTTAGAGGGTAATATGTCTTTTTGTTTTATTATTTTTGGTGCATTACTCCAGAAGCATATACAGAAAGATGTGGTTATGATATGTAGAGATGTCAGGAATAAAAATAAGATACTCTGAATTTGGATGAAAGGCCTAACAGAATGTTTAGAGCCTAGCAGGTAGCTGATAAGTGACATAAGTAATTTTAAAGAACATTTAGCACTGGTATTTGGTAGTTCAAGGGAGGATGAATCTTAATGTGAATTATGCATACTTAATGTTCTGAGTTAGTATCCTCTCCCTAGAGGAAATAGTTTTGGTTTACATTCAGATATTACACATGGCCTCCTGAGAGATTGTGAGTACTAGGATTTTATTTCTCAGCAGCAGCAAACAGCATGGCCCTGACAGCACAATTGCGCTAGTGTATATGCCTTGCTTAGTTTGCTTTTCTTTACCCAGTCCTGCTTCCTCTTCACTCTGGCAAATGTCTGACCTGACAGGAGTATGCGACCAGTGGTTGGAATTTGAATGTGCTGCCGGTTCTAGATCGGTCTGTTCTCTGCCACATCAATGCAGACATGTGTGGCATGAAGGTTCCCTGGCTCTATGTGGGAATGGTGTTCTCAGCATTTTGTTGCCCTGAAGAGCGGGGCCTATATAGCTGGGGGTGGATGTCAAGATATTTTCATATGCAAGGTTGTGTCCAGGCTTTAAATGTCTCATCTTTACCTGACCAGGGGTGAGTCACAGACTTGGTATGGGGCGCCCTCACTGGCAGCAGAGCATTTGGTGGAGGTGATGAAGAGGCCGACATCTGAGTGATTTGATAGCCAGTCTAACCTTCTACACCAGCACGTCACCCTGATGAATCCAAACACCTTCGTGTCCCATGGTGTGCCATGGAGAACGCGGATTCAATTCATGATTGACAGTGGGGAGGAAATGAGGAAAACTTAGTTTTGGAAAAATATGTGCATTTTTTTTTTGTGCAGGCTTGGTTTAGTACCATCATCTCTATTTCCCTTGCTGTGCTTCTGTCAAGCTGCACTTCTGCATAGATCACCAATGTATCTTCCGGTGGAAGGAAAGGGGAGATCAGATAATTGTTTAACAACATAAAATTTGAAACCTACATGTTGTCCTTTCATCTACCTCTTTGTGTTAAATCAGTTTTCTTGCATTACTGAAATAAACTCTAATTTTATAAAACGTAAATTGGGCTCAGGATGGGATTTCAGACTTGAGTGTTTCCAGGATTGATTTACATTAGCCAGTTTTTCAAAAGACTGACTAAGCCAGATTTTGCAGGAGAAAAGTAATGCATTCAGTCTCTGCAGCACACTACACATTTTCTCTTAAGAATTAATAAGGTTGGAGTTAATCTCTACACAGCTTTTATATAAGTTTCCATCTATTTAATAGGGACTTGATATTTGCAAAGCTCCCTCTTTCAGTTCTGATATTGTCAGTTTTTACTCGCACTTTTAACTCCTTCCCAAAATCACTTTGTCTCATGAAAAAATCATCCTCAATCTTGATGATAATCATAACACGCATTTAGTTATACCGTTTGTCTGGCCTTATGAATATTTTTATTTTTTTTTTCTGTGCATACTCCACACATACTTCCACACATATTCAAGGGTAGGATTTGTGTTTTTCACCTAATGGATGTATTCATAGTATTCTTTTATACTTTCAATTTTAAGTGTAGTATTATTCCAGTTTTTATTCCTGATTTTAAGAAGTTGTCTTTTCCCTTTGTCATAGTTTAAAGGTTTGTGAATTTTCTTAACTTAAGGAACTTGCTTTAGGTTTTGTTGTATTTCACTAATTTCTTGATGAATCAAATCACTTATCAAGATCCTATATCTCATAACAATTGTTTACTTAAAGTATCTGTTCTGTGATGTTTATGTAGCCCTCAGCTCTCTTTTGGTCACTATTTGCATGATATACACTTTTCCATTCTTTCACTTTCATCATATTTGTGTCATTATGTCTAAGTGAGATACAGTTAGATTGTGGTTTTTTTTTTTTTTTAATTTTACTTTGCCAGCCTTTGCTTTGTGAGAGTTTTTTAAGCTAATAATTACCAAAAGAAGCAACTTACTTCTACCATTTTGTTGCATTTTAGTTACCTTGGTATTACAACTACTCTTTTAATTTTAACATTTTAGTTTGCATTAATACCAAGTACCTTCAATCGGAAATTCCATGAAATCAAAAAAAAAAAAAAAAAGAATTTCTATGTAGCTCTTTTGTAGTTCTCTCATTCTTTATATTATTGCCACAGATTACATCTTTATCCATCGTTTTCCTGTTATCATAGTTATGATTATCGTTTCATGCATTTTCTGTTCAATTACAAAGAAAATAAGAGGAGTCATAGAAAATATAATACCAGCCTTTATATTTGCCTGCTTAGGCACCTTTATCATTGTTGTTCTTTTCCTTACGTAGCTTTTAGTTCTCTGGAAAGATCTTCATTTATCTCTTTCTCTTTTTTTTTTTTCTTTCATCACTTGAAATGCATTATGCTCCTGGCATTTCTGATTTCTGATAAGAAATCTGCAAATAAGTTTTTTCAAGACCTATTACATATGATGAATTGCTCCTCTCTTTCTGCTCCAGGTATTCTCTGCTTTTGCTTTTGACAGTTTGATTATATTGCCTCTGACTATATATCCTACTTGGAAGGCATTAAGGTTCTTGAATGTGTAGATCATTCTTTCTTAAAGGTTTTGAATTGTTCACACATTCTTTCTTCAGATGTTCTTTCTCTTTATCTCATTCCTCTTCTGGGACCCCAGTACGCATATATTAGTTTTCTGTATGATGTCCTACATGTTTTTAAGGCTGTTTCTTGTTCTGACTTTTCTGTTCCCTTTGCTTCCTAGACCAGGTAATCTGAATTGACCTGTTTTATTTGAATTTTTTTTTTTTTTAACTCACAGGAAATCTATATCCAATCATCTTCAAAGTAACAAAAATAAACTAGTCCTAGGTGGGTCTTCCTGGTCATGCTCCAGACTCTCTCCCACTGTCAGTCTCTCCATTCCAGCTAAATGATTAGTCTGTCGGTTGTTGAGCTTGAGAGAGGAAAGTCCTAGGAGAAGAAATAATGGGAGTGGGATGGGAACAGGAACCTTTCAAAGCTCTGATTGCCACGAGATCTCAAGGACTGCTGAGCAGGACACCAAGACAGTAGGCCCAGCCAGCTTCTGAAGCAGTCTTTTTTTGTCCATTGGTAGGGGGAAGAACCAGGGTAGAGACCCAGTCCTCTGTAATGGCGGTATTTGGTG
Source organism: Cynopterus sphinx (assembly GCA_030015415.1). Lineage (NCBI taxonomy): Eukaryota > Metazoa > Chordata > Mammalia > Chiroptera > Pteropodidae > Cynopterus > Cynopterus sphinx. The sequence goes on from JAKZJJ010000019.1 coordinate 703,075, forward strand.
TTGAAATCCTCAAAGCTTTCAGTTGACCTATTTTAAAACTCACTGATTCTTCATTCTGCCTGCCCACAGCTACTGTTGAAATATCCAGTGCACTTTTCACTTTAACTGTGGTACTTTTCTTGTTCTCAGAAAACTTTTCTGTTTCTTTGTTCTTATTTTGTCTCTTTATTGAGATTGCCTCTTTGGGGGAGACATGTTAACTTGAGCCTATTTAAGACAGTTTATATCCAGTCTTTGTCCACAAAATTCAGTCCCTGGTTTATCTCAGGGTTAGATGTATTGAATAGTCAGACATTCTTGTTTCTTCATATACCTCCTATTTTTTTTTTTTTGAAAACTGGACATTTTTAGTATTATACTATGGCAGTTTTTGTGGTTGCTGCTTTTTTATAATTAGGAGCAGTAGTATCATTTAGTTGAATATCAGCCATAAGTGGGAATTTGTTAGGGTCTTCTCAGGTTTCTTTTTTTTTCTCCCACATGTATGTGGTTTTCTCAATTCACAGGAATGCATGAGAGCTGCTCAGAGCCCTTAACCCACAATGTGTTTTACCACAAGTGGTTAATCTGTGGCTAGATGTTTTCCATTACTTATTTACAGCAAACACAGCGTGGGATGCCAGTTGTGTTCTGGGAAACTCTCCGGGAAATAAAGGTGCAGATCCTTGAACTAGTCTTTCAGGAAGCAATCAGACAGGTCAGAACAAACAGCTTCACTTCTTTGCAGATAAGATCCACATTGTATTCTGTGGCACCAGCGAGCTGTGCCAGGATCTTAGAGTACTGTCCCCAAGGTACCTGCTAAGATTGGCTTATGAGGGTTGTAGGCAGGGCATTAAAAATACAATACTGTATTACCATAATTGATCATTTTTTGTTTAATTTTTTTCATTAAATATTCTCCTGGTTTTGTAGATTATGATTTTATTAAACAGTTTTGAAAATGTTTTGATGCGTTCTGTGAGCTTACTGTTTTAGTAGGGGGATGAAATTTTGGAATTCCCTCTTATTATTCATGGTGAAAATATTTCCTGCTTTCAAAATTTACATTTACTTATAAGGGAATAAATAACCCTCCTCTCATGTTCATGGACCGTTCATATTTTTTTTCTTGTATTGCACAGTGTTTTCTTTCTATTTTCTCTGAATATTAGCCTCACTTTTTTATTTTCCCTTTTCAGGATCAAAAATAGAGTTGAGCCTATGTCTGTGTCTACTGTTTCTCCATATCTATAACAAGATTCAGTGGAATGCTTCCCTCCACATTCCAACATTACTCTCGACCCACACTGTCTACTCACTTTCTTAGATGGTTCGCACAAACCAGTGTGCAGGAGAATTTGTCATCTCTTTTCCTCGTGCTTACCCCAGTGTTTTTATTCAAGGCTACAGCTTGGCGGAGGCTGTCACCTTTTGCATTACAGACTGGGTGAGTCTGGGGTGTGGTGATCTTGCAGACGTCTATTAAGTCATAGATAATAAAGGTAGAAGTCATTACAGAGCACCGAAGCTGCTGGTACCCAGAGGGCCACACACAGTATTGAATTACTTGCAGCTACCAGCTGGACACCATAAGGAGCTCATCTGCAAGATAGCTGCCTTCCCTTAGAAGCTGGACTTGCATATGGCTGTGGCTGTGCACAAGGAAATGTTTGTTCATACTGGGGCAGGAGGAGTGACACTTATGAAAGGCCCTGTTGGAGAAGGTGGGTGGTGGGAAGCAGGGCTTAGGGATTCAGTGAAATAGAACATGCAAGTGAGACAAGGAGACAAAAATTGAGTATTGTGTTCCTTATGTCTTAACTCATACATTTTGAAGTGGAAATGCAAAGACTATGTGTTTATATGTTTTTCTTCCAATTTTTCTACAGGGATCCTTACAAAGTGGAGGTCACAACGGGCCTCAGTGTTGGCCGAGGTGGGGTGTCCACAACCCTGCTCCTAGTCTTTGCAGTATAATGAGTTATACATCCCCAGGGCATCACAAACGCTGAACGAGAGGCTTTAGAGCTGCTCCCAGATGACGAACACCACTGCATCAAGGGCAAGATGACATGTTTCCTATCTATGACGGCTCAGATGGCCTTGTCTGCCTTTCACACATCATGACCTCGGCAAGTGCTCAAGTATCTGGCAGGACCTTCAGTGAGCATGGTGCCTACTTGGAGGATGCAGAGCAAATTACAGAACTGGGCCAGATATGCTTTTCCTTACCCTTTTTTCCCCAGGTATCGATACATCTTGGATGAGCTCCCCACCATCCTGCATAAGCTGAAGATTCGGCCTGAGTCCTTTGACTCCTGGGCAAACACAGTACGCTTGGCTCTGGAGGGGGAAGATGGCCGAAGTTGTAGTAAGTGAGAATAACGCAGGACCCCATGAGCCAGCAGTTTTTTTTTTTTTTTCTAACAGCATTGTCAGCTTTGCTTCTGCACATTTTCATAGCACTGCCTACCTCTTGCAAATTTACTTCCTCAAGGCTTTGAGGAGCTCAGGGCACTTGAGTCTGAAACCCATGAGAGAAGATTTTCTAACAGTGAGCTGCTTCAGCGATTGAAGAAACACCGGAATGAAGCAGATGTTTGTATCTCACAAGTCATGAGACTGGTCAGTGCCCAAAAGGCTCGATGTGTTATAGAAAGGGCAGGAAAGGATGGCATTTTGTAAAAATGGATAATCGAAATGGATAGGCTATGAAGAAAAATGTACACAGCAAAAGTTAGCTTGTTATATATGGTGATATTGGTGACCAAATCTTACACAGATGATCTATTTGAAGAACCAAGGTTTCAGCACTGAGCCAATTATACTGAAAATGCTGAGAGGATACATGAAAACAATGTAAAAGAATCTAGAAATAACTGTAAATACACAATTTCAAACATATGATATACAGGCATATGTTGCTTCACTCTACTTTGCTTTAATACTCTTCACCGATGATTTTTTACAAATGGACTGTGAGACCCTCTACCCGCAAAAATATTATGACTTGATTTGTTGCAATGCTCAACTTTGTCATGGTGGGCCACAACTGAACCTATAGTATTTGAAGGAATGCTACTAGTTCATCCTTTTACCGTGAATAACAATAGAAATGAAAATGGGTTAAAAAAATTATAATCCAGCCATACTTGGTAAGCAAACCTTTTAGAGGTGTCAGGCATCAGATCCACAAAATTTATTCTTGGCTAAATGAAATTCTTAAATTTTACTTACTTGTTGGTTGTCAAATGCATGTGATAATAGATATGTATACTTTTGTTGGCTGAAATATCAACTGAGTAATTACATACATGTGTTTAATAAACTTTAGATAAAACAGTCATGTTTTTCTAATTTAAAGAATGAAAAGAATTGATTATAGTAGTGATTCACTTTGTATAGAGAACCTTCTTTTCTGTCTCTACTTAAAAAGAAGTAAAAACTTTCCCACGTTGACCTAGTCATACTTGTATCAGGTCGCCTTGCTTTAATAATATTAAATTGACCTATCTCAACTTGTCCTTCATCTAACTTCTTGGTCTCTTCATTTCTTCTTTCTTGTGTAATTAGACTCAAAGGATACACACTAGAACTTACCACTTGGAACTGTTTTGCTTCTGACACAATAAACTCGTATGGCTTGTCCTTTATCTACAGTATCAATTAATTGGCCCTTTATATATCATCACAAACAACACTTCCTCCTCCTGCCATATGTTTTGCTAGAAAACTCTGGTTTACTCCAATTAAATTAATATATTTATTACCTGGAGCCTCACTGTGAAAGCTACTACTGTTACATATTGTTAGGTCTTTACTTTTATATTGCCGTCTTATTCCTTATAGATCTTCTTTACTATGGAAAGTAAACACTATGTAGGAGCCATTTTTTAGTTGTGTCCTCTTGAAAAGGAGTCAACTTACAGTCTTCTGTCTAAGATATTAACTCCTGTTAAATTTATGCAGAAACTTGAATTCTCTCACTTTGAAATCTTTAGTCTCTTTCGTGCTGACAGTTCTGTCACTATACAGTGTCATTGTTTTTTTTTTATTTCATTTTAATGTATAGTTTCAGATTCTCTGTATATAGATGATCTTTGAAGATCTTACTGTAACATGGATGGAAATTAGATATTGGATTTCTCAGAATACATGAAAAATGGTTTTAGCAGGTTCTCGTAGTGAGTTCTTTCTCCCTCACTCTTGCAGAGTTGAAACGCCACAGTTTACGCTGACAGAGCTCCAGGTCCTTCTTGAGCAGGTGGCAGCCTGCCATGTGCCACGTGTCAGATTTGGGATGTCAAGGTTAAGACAGGCTTGGGAAGCGCTAGCAAAGTCTGATGATTCTGAGTTGTTCTGTATAATCACCTATACATCTTCCCTAGAAGCTGCAAATAAGCAAGTACTGAACGGGGTTTATCCTAATAGCTTACACTTATCCAAACAAAGTATCCAAACAAAACCTGAAGGTGGTAGAGAGATATCTTTTTTCAGACTTTAGAGAGTTAGGACATTTATTTGTATCAAAGATATCCTGTCTTAGGACATAATTAAGATGAGTGTGACTCAGCAACTTATGCCTATGTGACAAGATGATCAGATCGAGGCCTGGCAGTTGAGAGTCTAGATGGCTTAAGAATCTGTTCTTTATCCTGTATTGTTGCCGGGTGTCTTGGAACAGGTGGAGGCCAACCAAGCTGAAGCCCGGAAGGCCCTAGCTTCCTTGTCCCCTAGTCTAGGGTTTTGCAGGCCTTGTTGGAAGGGGGCAGCAACTGGGTGTGAAAGTGCCTGATGCCAATCAGCTCCAGCAGCAGCACCAAGGTAGCCTTCAGCCCTTCTGTGGACAAGGCTCGGGCTGAGCTTCAGTAGTGGCTGACCATTGCAGAATGCTGGGAGGAAGAGGTGCATTTCTGCTTGAAGGAAAGGTGAGGCTTAGCCTTTTCACATACATACCCTGATTCTGGTCCTCAGAGTTTGAGGATGATCTGTGTACAGCATCACTGACTTACCTTGGTACCAGATTCCAAATTAGGCCTCTGCTGACCTATAAAGATCGGTATGACATTCAGTCTGATACCTATTCGTACTATGTAAAATCAGTAAGTGTGTAACTTCCTGGACTTAGTTCTTAGATTATAGATATCTGATATGATATATAAGACACGTGTATTTGTGTTTGTATAGAGAGATCCTCAGAATCGGTGGAGGATGGCTCACTTGAAATCTGTTGAATTATTTCTTGTGCATGCTTTTGTCAGGGAAATGTAGGACCCAAAATATGCACATGTGCAGGTAATATTTAAGAATGAATTTCTCTTTTCTCCAAAAAGTTTAGGCGGACACATTCACCACCAACATTGGAAGCCATTATCCGTGAGGTAGAAAACATCCCTGTCTAGCTACCTACCATTCAGGCACTCAAAGATGTTCTGATGAAGGCACGGGCATGGATGGCTGCTGTGGATGAGATCCAAGTGAGGTCCCTGTTTTCTTAGTTTCGTACTGTAGGCATGCAGCAAGAAAGAAAGAGTCTTTCTTAGACCGTTCAAATCAATTGCTTTGTGTTGGACAGTGGAGAGAACAGGTGGAGCAACCTAAAGAAGATGAGACTATCAAAAGAAGAATGATGAAAAGAGAACCATATGTATGGGCCTGTAGCTGAACAGGCATCATCAATGGGAGAGGGCAGTATGAAGCAAAGTATAGCAATAAGTGACATGTTAGTAGAATATTGATGTCCTGATCCATGGAAACAAGGAGTTCTGGATATAAAGTATCCCATTTTTTTTTTAATTTAGAATAGTCTAGATATTACCTTTTTTTTTTTTTTAATGACAGCATGGCATGATGCTCAGCACAGTTGAGAAATAATGATTTTTTTACATATTCAAACTGAAGTGTTCTCTTGCCCCATCCCAGAATGGTGACTAATGCCCATGCTTGGATGACCTGAAGGACCTGTACCTGTGGGCCGAGATCTATGTGTGGGTCTAGAAGAGCTGAGACAGCTAGAGATGCAGGTACTGACAGCACACTCCTGGAGGGAGAAGGCATCCAAGACCTTCCTACAGAAGAATTCATTTTATACACTGCTGGAGGTGAGGCCTGAGCCTTTTAAGTAATTGAGATGATATATGAGAAAATAAGAGTTGGTTTGTGCTAGGGATGCGGCAGGGAGAGAGGTAGGAGAATCATGGCCATACCTTCCCCTCCAGTGTGCCTCATTTGCTCTGCCCATGTGTAGATGCTAGATCAGATGGCAATAGATGGAGACGGTGGATGGAGAAGGAGCTGGGATTATGCCTATCTGACACAGAACAGCTAGGAGTAACTGCACAGGACCTCAGGGACCCAGGCTCTGCGGTAAGGAGTTTGGGCCCAGATGAGAAGAGCATACTTGATGACAGTCTGAAAGGGGTGACCATGGCAGCAGGGTGTTAATAGCACCAGAGAAGTGTTGGGGTGTTGACCTCCTCTCCCCTGTCCCGGCCATGGCTGATGTGGCCTTCAAGGAGGGGAAGAAATAAAAAAAGGGTATCCTGCAGCTGCGTTGCACCAACTCTGCCAAGCCGAGTCCACGGGCATCATCGACCACGGCTGCCTCTGCCACTTCCATCTGTGTGTATGGACAGGTGCCAGCTGTGGTGGGAGAGCTGCATTGTGACGTTGTTAGGAGTGGTTCCATGGAGGATATGTGTCAGTACCCCGCCTTCTCAGCTCCCAAAGGCCCAGTCTCGCCTCTTCCCCACTGCTGGCCTGTTGCGAGTGGAACACCAAGTTCGTGTGTCCTTTGTTGCATTCGCTCATGGCACCCACCTCTAGATACCATCCTTGCATTACTGTAGCCCTGCAGAGACTGCCTGTTCAGCTGCCTGAGGGTGAGGCACTTCAGTGCCTCGCAGAGAGAGCCAATCGCTGGCAAGGCCGTGCTAGGCAGCTTCTGGCTTCTGAGGATGTGACAGCTCTTTTGGGACAGCTAGCTGAAGTTCGTCAACAGCTCCAAGCTGAACCCAGGCTAGAGGAGCTTCCTAACCATTTCTCAGCCCCTGCCTTTGACCCTCTAGGAGGAAGTGACAAGGATATGCCTCAGGTAAACTAGGTAGCCCAGCTCTTATCAGTTTCTTTTTATCTCCGAGCCATATCCCTGTTTATGTTCCAGTCTTTTCCTTGGTCTCTACATGCATTGTTTTAGTCCAGCATTCCTGGCCTATTCTGCATTCTGTCCAGATGTCTGCCTTCCTTCTTCAGGAGATGGGGGTAGGGGTTCCATACTTAGGGCTATGAAAGGAAGAATAGGCCTATTTTTTTTTCCTATTCATTCTTCCTTGCTTCGGCAGGTCCAGCAGTTGCTGGAAAATAGAGACAAAATGTCGTGTACTGAGGAGATAGCCCTTGCACAGGACCCAAGTAAGACAGGTAGATCTAGGTGTGGGTAGGGTATTCATTAGATAATACCAGAGTAACCTGCTTGGTCTTTGCTCTGTTGGAGTGGTAGTGTCCAAGCAGAGGCAATTGTCTAACAAAACTTGTGCAGCCCCCTCCACTGCCCCCCCTTCATCCTAAAGCTGCAGTGCTCATTATTGCCAGAGTTGTCTGATCCTGTATTAGAACTGTCTGAAGAAACCTCGGCTCCACTGGAGGAGCTCATGTTGGAGAGCGATGTGCTTGAGGTTACTTTGGATGAAAACTACAGCATCTGGCAGCTGTTGCCACCTGGGCTGCCTTCAGAACTGAAGCGGAATCGTATACATCTGGAGGTGAAAAATCAGGTCCTGGCAGGGTCATAGGTCATGCAAATCAGGCAAGGAGTTCAAGTCTGACCACTTAACAACTACCCTTTTTGTTTCGTCTTTGTGAGATTGTAGCTAGAGAAGCTTGAGCATCAAGGAGTTGGACAAGGGTCCGGGTTTTGAAAAAGCTACAGAGGCTATTGTGGAAAACAGATCTGGGTAGAAAGAACAAGTATCTTCTACAGGACGAGTTAGAGGCAAAAAAGGCCCGGAGCTCAGGAGTTAAGTCTGAGGAACGAGAGTTTGTGGAGTAAGCAGAACATGAAAATGCATATCTGACACCTACAGACCATAGTCCCATTTTGAATCAAAACCAGAATAGCTTACAACAGAAAGATTTGGGTCCCATGACCTCTTTTCCTTCTTTAACCCCTTTGTTAAACTTGTCTCACCCTTAGCACCAAGTGTGGTGACAGGCAGCATAACCATTGTTTTATTTTGAATTTCACTGATCCTGGACCTTCTTGCCTATTGAGAATTTGTCGCTTTAGTGTTTGATGCCCTAAAGGTAGTGTTTCAAGGTCATTCCCGAAGAACAGTGCCCTGTATGCATCTTCCCAGAAGTCCCCTGGCAGCAACATTACTGGCATTAGCATATAGTGATTTTCTAAGCCCGATTCTTTCTAGACTGTGGCAAATAAAACTTGAGAAAGGCCAATGTGTCTAAGTTTTTTTTTTTTTTTTTTCCCAGAATTTTTTATTCCTTCTTTTATCTTTCAAGTATTTGGGGGAGTTAAGTCTTTTTGCACCTTTGTTTTATCACCGTTTTCGCACTGTGTTTAAAAATGAGGGGCTGGGGAAACCCACATAGCATGATTTAATTACTTGTTAGTAGAGCAAAACAAGAAGTTCTTAGTTCCCGCAGCTGGCAGTTTTGAATTTCATTTCTTCTCTTAAAACTTAAGCAGTGGGTAATTTTCAAACTGATAAGTACTTCTTGGAATACAGGACTGAAGGACTAACGTCAGCAAATCTAAAAAAGTTTTAAAAATCATGATCCTTTTTACGTTAAGGCTAAGGAAGTACTAAATTCCTGTAATTTCAACTTGAATTCTCTCACTTCGTTTTTCTAGTGTAATTCATTGAAACGTTTTTTTCCCTCTCTAACAGCTTTATTATATCTTTATTGAAAACTGTTAGCTGCAGTCATGTGTTCTGTTGCATTGTTTCAGTGTACCCATTGTTCTATTGTTGAACTATGTTTATCCCTCTAGGAATGACACTGAGTTGTCTTGTTTACTAAACTTTTCATAAGTTGAGTTATCAATACAGTAAAATGATTCCTCCCACTTGATTCCTGCTGACTCTAGCAAGTGTAGGCCTACTTCACTGTATCAAATAGGTCTACACACGACCTGTTAAGTACCAGGTCACACAGCAGGAGTTGAGTGACAGGAAAGTGAGCAAAGCTTCATCTGTACTTGAAGCAGCCACTCATCACACAGCATCAGCGCCTCAGCTCCACCTCATCATCAGGCATTAGATTCTCATGCCGTGGTACTGAAAAAGTCAGGTACCAGGCCTCGAGGAACATCTAGGAAGCAACTTCACAATCTACATCTGAGCCCGGTCCTAGCATAGCCATCATTAATGGGGAGTTGCTTCCTTCACTTTTTCTTCTTCATGTCTAGAGAATCGAAGACCAGGGTTTGGTGAGAAAGCTGGCTTTCATAATCTTACCACTGTTTCTCCCAGTGTCCTCCTGAAGTGTGGGAGATTCCTATTCTGCAGGAAAAATCTCCCTAGCCCTCGTCATAGTCCTGCATACCAGACTTGGGGGATTTACAACAGTGCTTATAATCAGGGTCTGCCAACACCAACTTCCTCAATGTAGTCTGTCTATGTGACTTTATGTCCTGACAGAATGGCATTGCTTTCACTCTACAGACAACCATTTCTTTCTACCTGCACGCCATTATACAAACTCTGTCTTCAAATCTCAAGAAAAATAAAAGCACTGTTGTCATGTAGCTACTATTCTCACGCAATGGTGGTGATTTCATCAAGTCATGTACTTGATGAATAAAAGGGAAGAGGAAACATGTCCCGGGGAGCAATCAGTTCGATATGGACACCAGTATGGATGTTAAAACAAAGTACCTAAAGACACCATCTGGATTCCTGTGTTTCCTCCTTCTGACCATCCTTGTGTAAAACAGCTAGTGTTTTCACCTTAACGATTTATCAGGAGCTCTCTTCCTTTTCCATCTGGTGACAGGGGTTTGGTACTGCTGGTTGTCAGGTGATGGTTCTCAGCAAAGACTGCAGGTACCCTTTGGACGGTTGGTGGCTCTGTGTGAGTAAAAGAAAGCCTGGCTTTAACATCGGGAAAAAAATCCAAGTGTTATGAAACAGAAAATTGGCTGGTAGTTTAAGGATAAACTATCTTTTAGTGCGGGGAGCAGTTCCTAAGAAAAAGCTTATGGACAGAAGAACAACAAATGGCATGAGAGCAAAGATGCGAGTTGTTTCCCAGAGCTCAGCCCAGGCCCTGCTTCTAAATTTTGCACCTCTAACCTTTGAAGTTGCTGTCTGGCAAGAATCTTTACAGCTGCTGTCAGGAAAGTATAGCTAAGAGGAAGAGCCTTTGCAGCTGTGTTTAGGAAAGTATAGATAAGAACAAGAATCTTTATAGCTGCTTTGAGGAAAGTATAGATAAGAACAAGAATCTTTATAGCTGCTGTCAGGAAAGTATTTGCAGCTGCTTTTAGGAAAGTATAGATAAGAAGAAGAGTCAATTTACAGCTATGTCACCATGGCAACCCTGCATTTTACAGCTAGGTCACCATAGCAATCCTGCATTCGCAGAAAAAACCCCTTCCCCATGTCCGATCCCATATAAGCAACTGCTTGAGCCCCCAATAAATGAGACTTGATCAGAAAGCCTGTCTTGTCTCCATTCTTTGTGTCTCTTGTCCCCCTTCTTTTCTTGGTGTCTAGGGCCTCGGTTGATCGTCCCGTGGGCCGAGACAACTGGCGCCCAACGTGGGGCCCGAAGATCCGAGAAAGGGAGATGATAAGTCGTCCGCCCCAAAGTGGCTGCACAGCCCAGATTCAGTCGGTCGCCACAAGAGGACCCGGTTTGTGGAAAGCACCGAGGAGGTACGCGGACATCCCCCTTGGATTAGAGATGTGTAAGGGACAAGACAATTGAGTTTGTTTTAGTGTCTCTAGCATGCAGAGGTGATTGCTAGGACTCTGTTCGGGTGCAAAGAGTAAGGGTTGTATTCCCTGATTCCCCTTTACATAATGGGACAAGAAATCAGTGTCCAAGAAAGATTTATTGAGGGTCTTAAAGACTCGCTCCAGACTCGAAGAGTCAAAGTTAAAAAAAAAAAAAAAAGTTTTTTTAATTTTCTAAAGGATGTTTGCCCTTGGCTACCCCAAGAGGGGACAATTGATGAAAAACAATGGGGGCGTGTTGGTGATGCGCTTAATGATTACTATAGGACATTTGGCCCGGAGAGGGTCCCGGTGACTGCCTTTGCTTATTGAAATTGTATTAATGACCTTTTATGTGTACACCATCATACTGAAGATATTGATGAGGTCCTTAGGGAGGGAGCTTCTTATTTGGAAAGAGAATTCAAGCGTAGTATAGCCTCTTTAGACACTGGGTCACAAAAAGACATAGGTGAAGGGCCCCAAGGATAAAGAGTCTGTTTCTATCCCCACGCAGACCAAATATCCTAGAAGGACAATAGACGTGTTTTTAGGTGGATCAGTGGCCATTACTTCAGAAAAACTAACAGCTGCCAATCAGTTAGTGCAGGAACAACTCGTGGCTGGAAACATTGAACCCGCATCTTCCTCGTGGGAGGCGAGAATTCTACAGCTAGAGGAGAAGGCTGCCAGGTGCCGGGAGGAGAAAGACCACCCTCCTCCCTTTGTGGCCTTGGCGGAAACTGAAGCCCCCCTGGGGCGCGATCTGCTTGTGGGCAGAGCTACAGCTCTTGCAAAACTCTTTCACTTCATTAGCTGCACAAATGCAACAGCTACAGCTGCAGGGAGCTCAGGAAAAGCTTCAGGGCCTATCAGAATAGGTGCCGAAATTAGGCTTTCATAAAATGCCTAGTATTATAACAAAATTCCCAGAAATAGAGTAAAATTGCATTGTGCTTATAGACCACAGATTCAGGTCAGGAAAAGAGGATAAATAGGACTTTAAAGAAAACATTGACTAAATTCAAATTAGAAATTAGTGAAAACTAGGTAAGCCTCCTTTCCTTAGCTCTTTTAAGAGCACAATGCACCCGCCTACTATCAAAGAAATCAGGTTTGTGTGTTTAGGCTTTTTAAAAATTTTATAACAACTATTGGATAAAGAAATTTAGTAACTCACTGTTATTGAGAAATTTGTTTTCACTTGTGATTTCACATAAGATAATTGCTGTAAAATGTTGTGTACTAGTGTACCATATTGTTAAAAGCCAATTATAAATAGGTAATTGTACTTATTATACTTAGAAAAACAGTATATTGAATAGTTGAGAACATTATTTCAAATGTAAATATTTAGATGAAGTTTTTGTTTGTTTCAGTATTCATTTACTGCATCAACCATAGTCTCAAATTTTACCTTTTAAACAGCTTAGTTTCAAAATCTGTAAAATGAACTGAGAATCTTGAGTATTAATTCATGCATATAAGACTAATGTGTCCATAAAGCATAGATCTTACTTTGATTGTATAACTTTAAGTAAAGACTGCTGTTTTTATACCAACTACTCTGGCGTAATTCGAGATAGTCTAGCCTTAGTAAAACAAAGACCTTTAATGTTGGCTTTAATAGGACTGCTATTTAGGCCATGTATAGTAAATTGCCTTATAAAGTATATTAAACAGAGAGTCCAGGCTGTTAAATTAATAGTATTATCTACTCAAGTAACAGGGGTACCTCAGTTGCCCCAATTTATAGGACATCCAAGATTTAATATGTGCCTAAAAACCAGTGGGGAATGTGACAGCCTACTAAAATGTGGAAAGGGTGAAAGTTAATTGAAAGTCCCAAAACTAGACAAAAGAAGTCTTTACCTTAGCAATTTTTAATTGGGACAAGAATGCCTAGTGACTAGAACTTTTAACTGCTTAGTGTCTGCTGTGAAACTTGTGACAATGAGCTCTCTCATATGCTAAGAGCGCAACATTCCAGGGTACAGATAACAAGAACATCTGCAAGGCCATGTTTAAAACTAGCAAATTCCCTGGCTACATTTATCTTTGTAGTGACCAGTTTCTGCTAGCTTTGTAAAATATTAACTTCTGTTCTCTTTTTAACTTCTGTTCCGGATCTCCTAAAACCTGAAACCCTCAGCCACCTTGAGTAAGGACTTGCTTTGTCCAGGGGGTGCCCGCTGAGAGATGTTTCTCAGCCCAGGACACCAAGCAGCCTTTCTCAGGAGGGCAGGAGGAAAAGAAGTTTCACTTTAACTGTAATTGGGCTCGAGCCACTTAGAGCAGCTTCACCGGTGATTAATACCACAGTAGCATCTATCTAGTTGCTCAGTTCTGTTCCTGTCTGATTGGGCCCTTGGATAACTAGTGAAAGGCTGGACACAGCAATACTTCCCTAGTTCGGTCGGTCTGAGACGTCAGACTCTGACCCTGTACCTGTTCTGGTTCCGATTTCTGGTGCGCTAGCGTTTTGTGTTATCTGAGGTTTGTCCTGTCTGTCTTCTATTTGTCTGGGCTGATATGTACTGCTACCCTCCTATACTTATTTTGATTCTTTCCTTAGGTCTGGCCTCCGTGGCCCCGCCCAACTGGGTGCTAGGTGAAAGGCTGATCCTAGCCCTGGCTTAGTTGGCTCTTCTGGGGATTTTCTCTTTTCTTACCTGTTTTCACTAACATGGGTCAGGCTTCTTTCTCAAATCATCCTATGTCCTCTCCCCTTTCAATACTTCTTTAACCATTTTAAGGATTTCAGGAAACAAGGCCAAGCCTATGGAGCTAGAGCGTCAATCCCTTCGAACTTCAAAGGTTCTGCCAGCTAAATTAGCCCACATTTGGAACCGTGACCATCAGAGGGGCCACTCGACCTGCAAACAGCCTTCCAGCTGCAAGATAGGTCTGAAGAATGACTAAACATAAAATTGATTAAGTGTTTACGGAGTGTCTGTAGGGCGGAGTCCTGAATAGTGAAGTCTCCCTTCTGGCTGGTTCTTCAGTTTAGGTTGGAATTTATTTTTATTGGAAAATAAATTAATAAAAGAGTTTCTGCTTTAATTAGTTTAGAAAAAAATAAGAACCTTATAGATAAATTAAGTCTTCCTAAAATTGTCAGAAAAATAGAAAGAAACTAATACAAATGTTCTGTTTTGTTTTATCAAATCTACATGATCTGAGATAATCTTTGGTAATAAGAATAGTTTAATATTATAAGTTAAGTAAAAGTAGTTGTGTCTTCAAGTTATCAGAAACACAATTATATTCTACCTGTGTTTATTCTTCAGGTCGTGTGTATGCTAATTCTACTAGTTGTTCAAGATTACAAAATTATAAAATTGGTATATTCATAAATTTGCTAATTTATTAAATGCTGATACTTAAAAACAGTCTTCTTAACATTAAGAATGCTAAGGTTTTTTATAGTCATATTTACCTTTGAAATCTTTTATTACTACATTGGTTAAATAGATAACTAAGTATTGTTTCATAATGACCTGTAATCCTATTTAACCAGGTGATCAAACCTTATAACATTGTGACAAATTTTCCAACAAAATCTAACTAGGATTTTTGTTTTATCTCAAAATAACTTTGGGACTTCCAAGAGGGCCCCTGGAAAATCTCAAAGGTTTAGTTTTGTCACTTCGTAAAAGATAAATATTAAGTTAATTCAGTCTATTTGATATATTAAATTACATAAAAAACATTATCAAGTAATAAATAATACTTAACATTTTTAGGCTATATTTTATAAATATATATTATTAATGCAAGGGTTTCAGATATTGTATCAAGTTCTTAGAAATTTGTCAGTACCTTCGCTATTCATATGCTCTTATATAATAATATCAGTTATAATTTCAGTTATTATAAAATATTATATATCATGAATATCAGGAATAGACCTGACTATTCAGAAACAAGAGGCTTATATAAAAGCAAAGGGCATGGCTCTAATTTAGGCCATGACAGTAAAACTATTATAATAATTAGATAGCTATATTTTAGGTAAATACATAGTCTTGATATTAAATCTTAGTATTTACTATAATCACATTTTTATAGCTATTAAACATGTTGAGATAGTAAATTAAGATTTTAGATAACAGAAAAAATCTGTGTAACTAGAAACATCAAAACTCTTCTTTCCCAGAGATTAATCCTGGGACACTAGGGTTAAACGGGAACCTGTAACTGCGATTACACTAGCAGTACTGCTGCGCCTAGGCGCCACTGGTTCCGGGGGTGGGAGTAACCTCTCTCATTCTCTCTAACAGATACTATTCAGATCTTCAACTATCCATTGATGAAGACCTAGAGCGCCTAGAAACTGCCATCTCCCACCTAGAAAAATACCTTTCCTCACTTGCTGAGGGAGTCCTTCAAAATAGGAGAGGCCTAGATTTGTTGTTGTTAAAACAGGGGGGTCTTTGTGCAGCCCTAAAGGAAGAATGCTGTTTTTATATGGATCATTCAGGAGTTGTCAGGGATACTATGGCAAAGGTCAGAGAAGATTTAGAACACAGACACAAATTAGAGAACAAGAACAAAGTTGGTTTCATAACTGGTTTTCTGCTTCTCCTTGGCTAACTACTCTCTTGCCCTCGTTACTTGGTCCACTTATTGGACTACTTTTTCTCTTATCTTTTGGGCCTTGGGCATTTCGGAAGCTCACTAATTTTGTGAAACAACAAATTGATGCCATACTGTCAAAGCCCATACAGGTACACTATCACTGACTAGAGTTAGCCAAGCAGGGCTACTCTGATGAATAAAGGGCTGTTGCTATCTCCCACGACAGAGGCTGGTAGTCAGTGACGGGCAAGAGCCCCCAGGCCTAGTACCAACCTAAGCCAGGGCATGACTGCAAGACTTTCATGTACCAATGATGGGTAAGGACTATGGCGGCGGGGGTCTCTCCTAAGACAGGCACAGTCGTCTACACCAGAACGGAGATTTCTGGTTTTATTAAAGAAAAAAAAGGGACCTGTGGGGAGCAGTTCATAAGAAAAAGCTTACGGACAGAAGAACAACAAATGGCATGAGAGCAAAGATGCGAGTTGTTTCCCAGAGCTCAGCCCAGGCCCTGCTTCTAACTTTTGCACCTCTAACCTTTGAAGTTGCTGTCTGGCAAGAATCTTTACAGCTGCTGTCAGGAAAGTATAGCTAAGAGGAAGAGCCTTTGCAGCTGTGTTTAGGAAAGTATAGATAAGAACAAGAATCTTTATAGCTGCTTTGAGGAAAGTGTAGATAAGAACTAGAATCTTTATAGCTGCTGTCAGGAAAGTATTTGCAGCTGCTTTTAGGAAAGTATAGATAATAAGAAGAGTCAACTTACAGCTAGGTCACCATGGCAACACTGCATTTTACAGCTAGGTCACCATAGCAATCCTGCATTTGCAGAAAAAAACCCCTTCCCCCATGCCCGATCCCATATAAGCAACTGCTAGAGCCCCCAATAAACGAGACTTGATCAGAAAGCCTGTCTTGTCTCCATTCTTTGCGTCTCTTGTCCCCCTTCTTTTCTTAGTTTCTAGGGCCTAGGTTAATCGTCCCGCGGGCCGGGACAGTTTAGTAAAACCTGGAGCCTGTCTTTCAAATTATCAAAAAAAATCACAAACAAAAATGCAAAGATATTGACTTCTATTTTCCAAGGTAATTAACTTTCCCATTGTTACTGCATCATACGGCTTCAAACTTGTCTTTCGTTCTTTGTATCTGAAGGCCTCCCATTAGTATTTCTTGGAGGGCAGTATACTAACAGCCCTCAGTTTTGCTACACATACAATTTTGTTTGGCTTTTCTCTCTTACTACATATGTCATTTCACTATAGCCTTGCCACTATGGTTTATGATGATATATCGGTCCTTAATTTTGTTTCACTTTTACAGGAAGGTCACTTCTCTTTTGCTCATTTTAAGACTGTGTCTTTGGTTTACAACTATTTTATTGCATTGCATCATTATGTGTCTCCCCCTACCCCGCTTTATTTGAAGGATTTTTTTTTTATTTTTTCTTTTAGTCTGTAAGTTGAAATCTTTTATAAACTTGACACATTATCAGTCTTATTTCTTCAAATATTCTTTTTGTTTATTTTGCTATACTTTCTTAAACTCACGAAGTACATTTGTATACTTCACGTTTTTTCTCACAGGTCTCTTAGCCTCTATTAATTTTCTCAGAATGATTTTCTTTCTAGTTTTGACTGAAAAAAATTCTTTGATCTATCTCCAAGTTTGCTGATTCTTTCATCTGCCTACTCAGATATGTTGTGGAAATGCTCTAGTGTGTTTTAAGATCCAGAATGTGTTTCCTTCAAAGTTTTAGTGTTATTGATAGTCCGTATATGTCATTTTTATTTTCTATAGTTTTTGAGCATATTCTTAAAAATTGACATTGTCTAGTCTTTTTTCAATTGAGTTCAATGGTTGTGATTCCTCAGAGACTTTTCTTTTTAAATAACTGGCCCACATTTTTTTTTTATGATTATGATTTAAGAAGTGAAAATCAGCATCTCCAATGCTTAGATTATTTTTTATATTTGTATGGTACTTTCCTCAAGGAGTTTCTATACTATTTTCTAAAACCACATGTTGTGTGGTTCCTGAAGTATCTCTTACTTTAGCACAACTGTTAATTAGTAGTCTAACACAGAGGTCAAATCTAACTTGGGTAAAAAAACAAACAAACAAACAAAAAAAACGTATGGCTGACAATGGAACAATATGAAGTCAGGAGTGTTGACTTCCCCAAAACTTAACTAATAATAGGCTCTATTGACCTGAAAGTGTTACCAATAACAGTTAACCAGCACGCGGTGTGAAGTGTATAATATATTATATTCTTATAATAAAGCAAGCTAAAGAAAACTGATAAAACAGTATGAAAAATTTACAGTATTATAAAAGGTTTGTTGTATACGTGGGCCCGGTGTCAAGGTTCTTTGGTGCTGAAAGAGTCTGGAAGTAGGCAAGGATAAAGACTAGATCTTGGTGTTGGTCCTTCAGAGAGATTACAATGTTTAACAGAAAAACACTTTTTTTTCAGAAGAGGTCCACCCTGCTCTCTCCTGAACCAGGAATATGGGCTACAATGACAGGGAAGTGGGATGTGGGAAATTAAAAATGACACAAACCTCTCCTAATGAGTTTCAGTGGCTCTTCTATTTCAGTATCTGAAGAGCATCATCCAGAGTTTTGATAAAAGTTGATGTGGTCAACATGCTAGTTTTTATGGTGTATGTGGGGACAGACAGTCCTGGAAGTTCAATGCACCTCCAATTTTGCTGATATGTTTCTGAACTTCTCTTCTTCTGTGGTGTTCTGTCTATAAATTCTGATGTAATGGTCCTGTATATGGAAATGAGTGTCATCGATGTGAAAGCTACCCTTCTTAACACCAAATTTTCCTGACTGCACCAGAATAACAGTGTTGTCCTCTTATATGGTATAAATTATCTCAGTGTAGAAACCGAGGCCCTTTTTATCTAGTATGGCTGTTAACCTCTCTTAGGTGTAATTTATAATCTACATCTTTCTAGAATGAAGACAGAGGATAAAGACTTTTTTAAATCCTGGCAAATACTGAGCATATTAGGAGCATGGCAAAGTGAGAAAATGTCCCGAAATCTCTTCTGATGAAATAACAAAAAGCTGAACATCTAAAAGTAGACAGATAATAGCCAACCTGTACACATGCATGTCTGAGTGAACTATCTGCACGTCAGAGTTTCTAGAGCTTAGAACTGCAGTGAGTCTGGTGGGTAAACCGGGAGGAACAAAGAAGCTGGCTGCTCTCACAGCCAGAATTTCCTATATGACGAGGGGAAGGGGAGAATTTGCAGCCAGTTCTCCTAAAAGCTCTGCCTGAGGGATCTGTGAACTCCTCACAGTCAAGCCCAGGGATTGTTCAGAGAGTGAACAGGAGCATGAGCTGTGTCTTAGCAGTGGTGGTTGTGGAATGGAAGGCTGAGAGACAGACACATCAGCTTCCTTGACCCAACAAAACAGAGCAAGGCCTTTCTCCATTTTATGTCCTCCTACACTTACCACTGTGGAGCCCCAGTGAACTGACACAAGCAGTGCTGAGTGGAAAACCACTCCCGGTACCATAGACAGGCCGGGGCCAAGGATCGCTGGCTTGGGTATTTACTGTTCCAGAGAGAAAAATGACTTTATTCGCTGCAGAGATCTAAGAGGCTTGTATGCCGCCTACCACAGAAAGAGAGATGTCTATTTAGAGTCTTCTTTCTAAAAACAAAAAAGCATACTACTCATTAATCCCAGGTGAAGAAAGAGTCCACCAAACACCATGGACAAGCAGAGTGAGAAGGCAGTTCAAAAATAAAAGAGTAAAGCTCCAAAAAATAATTTTAAAAATTAAGAAATATACTAGTTAAATGTCAGAATTCAGTGTGGCACTTCTGAATAAGCAAGGAGATTCAAATATATCACATCAACAATTCTAGGAAAAGAGGATCTTAAAAGACCAAAATGTTGTTAATAGAGAAACTGAAATTAAACAAAACAAAACAAAACAAAACAAAACAAAACAAAACAAAAAAACAACTAAGCAGAACTACCAGAGATAAGAAACACTAAAACAGATGAAGCGGGAAATAACGTGCTTGGGAAATAGAGCTGACTAGATGATGCGAAGCATTAGTCATATCGAGGAAGGAAATTTGGAAGTGATTCAGAAGAAAGAAGAGGGAATGAAAAATACTGAGAGAACTGGCTGATGCCATGAGGAAAAGCAACATACAAATGGAAATATAAGAAGGAGAAGATAAAGAGAACAGAGCCTAT
The DNA here is from genome assembly GCA_030015415.1 of Cynopterus sphinx. Classification (NCBI taxonomy): domain Eukaryota; kingdom Metazoa; phylum Chordata; class Mammalia; order Chiroptera; family Pteropodidae; genus Cynopterus; species Cynopterus sphinx. The sequence continues at coordinate 722,826 of JAKZJJ010000019.1, forward strand.
TCAATAATTGACAAGAATTCCCCAAATCTAAAGAATCAACTGGAGATTCGATTCCAGGAAGCTAACAGAACGTGCAAATATCTCAAAGCAAAAAGGTCTTCTCCAAGACACAGCATATTAAAATTATCAAAAATTAATAATGAAGAAGGGATTATCAAAATGGCCAGGTAAAGATGACCTGTAACAGAAAACCATTCGACTGTCGTTGGACTTCTCAGTACAAACCTTACACAGAAAGTCCTGGAATCAAATATTCAATGAAAAGAACCATCAGCCAAGAATAATGTATCCACCTGAGCTCTTCTTTAGATCTGAAGGACAAATAAAGACCTTTCCAGACATACTAAAAGAGAGAGAATTATCCACTACGAGGCCTGCATTACAGGAAGTACTATAAGGGGTCAGACCATCTGAAGCAAAACAACAACAACAGCAACAACAACAACAACAAAAACAAAATATATGTGTGTGTCTACGTATATTTCACATATGTAAAATTATATATACATATATGTACATATATGTAAAATATATACATATATGTACACACGTGTGTGTATATGAATACATAGATACATAGATACATAAATACATACACACACACGCACACACGCGCGCGCACACACACACACACATGCACACACACACACACACACACACACACACACACACACACATATATATATATATATATATATATATATATATATATTAATGAGTATGTATATCAAGAGTGAGACAGCTGGCAGGTGAAAAGAGCAGCACAGGGCAACCTTTATTAGAAACATTAAGATAATTACTATTGCAACTTAAAAATTAATGTTCAGGCTATATTGGGACAAAGTGACAATAACATAAAAATGGAGGATTCAACAGCTGAAATTCACAAAGAAGAAGGGAGATAATGCACATGTAGAAGGAAATGAACTAATGTGTATACATCCGTTACGTTAGCTTAACAGTAACCACACACTAAAGATCCTGAACTTGGGCATACAACATAAAACAAGAAGGACTAGGAGAAATATTCACAAAACCCCACCAAATTATAATAACAATGCAAGGACAAAGAAACAACAGAATTTCTGAGCTACCAAAGAAAAAGATAAAATAGCTATAGGAAAACCTATTTCAATAATCACCCTAAATGTAAATACCCTGAACTCAAGAACAAGAAGCCATGGAGTTGCAGATTGCATCAAAGTACAAAGTGCCATCACAACCTGACTTGAGGAGACACATCTCAGTTCCAAAGACAGATACAGACTCAAAGTGAAAGGGTGAAAAACTATATCTCAAGCAAATGTCATTCAGAGAAAAGCAAGAGAAGGGGTACTAATATAGGATGAAACTGACTTCAAAATAATAATAATAAAGAAAAAATGGTAAAGAAAGATATCTATGCTCCCAACTAGGGAGCCCTGAGTGATGTAAAATAAATACTAACAGAACTAAAGGGAGCAGCAAGACAAAAACACTATTGTAGTAGGGAACCTAAAAACCCCACTGTGGGAAATGGACAGGTCATACAAACAGAAAATCATCAAGGAAGTAACATCCTTACATGCCACATCAGACCAACTGGACACAAGTGACATTTCCAGAGGCTTTTGTCTCCAAATTGCTGCTTATACATTCTTCTCTAATGCACATGGAACATTCTCATGGATTGAACACATACTGGGACACAGAGAGAGCTTGAACAAATGTTAAGAGGGTGGAAATCATACCGACCATATTCTCTGACCATAAGGCTTTGAAGCTGGAGAGCAACTGTGAAAGTAAAGTGAAAACAGACACAAATACATGGAGATTAAAAACATACTTCTGAAGAACAACTAGGACAGAGAAGAAACAAAAGGAAAGATCAAGAGGTAAGTAGAAATTAATGACAATTATAGTACAACATATCATCCTTTAGGAACGTGGCATAAAATGGTCATAAGAGGAAAGTTCATATCCTTACAGGCCTATCTCCAAAAGCAAGAATGAACCCAAATAAACAAATGCTTCATCTGAAAAAACTAAAACTCAACAAAGGAAGCACAAAGTCAGCAGAAGGAAAGGAATCATCAAAATTAGAGCCAAATACATGCAATAAATAAAACAAAAACAATAAAAAATTAATGCAACGGGTTTTTTGAAAAGGGTAATAAAATTCACAAACCCCTGGCTAGAATCACTAAAGAAGAAAGGGAAAGAAAACCAACAAAATCAGGGATGCAAGAGGGGAAATTATGACAGACAACCCATAACATAAAGGATCATACAAGAACACTATGAAAAGTATATAACACCAATTATCCTAGAAGAAATGGACTAGTACTTAGGTTGGAATCAAGAAGAGCTGGAAAATTTCAATAGATCATTCAACAGTGTGACAATTCAAACAATCATCAAACTTACCCAAAACATAAGTCCAGGACCACATGACTTTACCAGTGAATTCTACCAAAATTCCAAAGAAGACTGAATACCTATTCTCCTCAGACTCTTTCCGAAAATCTAGGTGGAGGCAACTCACCTCATAAGGCCAAGTTTCCCTGATACCGAAACTTGCTAAAGATAACGCACAAAAAAGAAAAGCGCAGACCAATCTCTCTCACGAACATAGACACAAAAATTCAAAATAAGGTACTAGCAAACTGAATACAGCAACAGAGTAAAAAGATCATACACCATATCAAGTGGGATTCATTCCAGGGACACAGGGATGGTTCAATAGATGCAAATCCATAAATGTGATACATTGCAAATTAAATAATATGAATCATAGAATCATATTTATAGAAGCAGGAAAAGCCTTTGACAAGATACAGCATCCAATTTTGATCAAAACAAAATCAGTATAGAAGAAAGCATCCTAACATAATTAGGTCATATGTAACAAACTCTCAGACAACTTTGTATTCTTAACGGTGAAAATGAAAAACCTTTCCTCTGAGGATCAGGAACAATGCAAGGCTGTCCACTTTTGCCCTGTTATTCAACATAACATTGGAGGTCCTAGCGAGAGCAATTAGACAAGAGAAGGATAATAAAGATAAGGCTTCCAAATAGAAAATCAAGCCAAACTGATACTACTTGTGGATGACATGAATCTCTGTACAGAAAAACCTAAGGACTCCACCAGAACACTACTAGAAACAATAAGCAAATACAAAAAAGTTTCTGGATAGAAAATCAACATTCAAAAATCCACTGCATTCCTATACTCTAATAATGAAGTCAAGAAAAAAGTGGAAAGACACATTTACTTTTGCAACTTCAATGAGAAGAATACAATATCCCGGAATAAACTTACCAAAACACATGAAGGATCTCTGTATTGAAAACTATAAGAACTTATTGATAGGAGTTGAAGATACAAAGAAAAGGAATAGATGTTCCATGTTCATAGATTGGAAGACTCATCATAGTGAAAATGACCTTATTACAACTGAAAGCATTATATAGATTTAATGCAATCTCCATCAAAATCCTATTGGCACTTTTTAACAAATTAGAACGAAAAATGATCAGATTTGTATAGAAACACAAAAGAACTCAAAAGCCAAAGCAATCCTGAGAAAAAATGAGCTATCGCTCAGCCTAACTTCGAATTATACTACAAAGCAACAGTAATCAAAATGGCATGGCATTGGCAGCAAAACAGACACACGAACCAGTGGAACAGAATCAAGACTCCAGAAGCATACCCATATATATGGGCAAATAATTTTCACCCGAAAGACCCAAAAACATATAGTGGAGAAAGGAAAGCCTCTTCAATAAATGGTGCTGGGAAAACTGGAAAGGCAGCAGGCAAAGAATGAAACTAGACTTGTGTCTGTCACAACACACCAAAATTACCTCAAAATTGATTAAGGACCTGAATATAAGCCCTGGGGGGAAAAAAGGTGCAGAACCAAACCAACTGACAATAACTAAACCCGAGGGATCACGGACCGAAAGAGAATTTTATGAATTGACCTCAAAGGCAAGGGAAGGAAAAGCAAAAATAAATGAATGTGATTATGTCAGACTCAAAAGCTTCTGCTCAGCAAAAGAAACCGTCAACAAGGTAAAGAGACAACCACTGGAATGGGAAGATATATTTGAAAGCAACACCTCCCATAAGGACCTAATATCCAAAATATGTACAAAGAAAGCAACACTTGCAATAAGGGCCTAATATCCCAAATATACAAACAACTCATACAACTCAGTAACAACATAAAAGCAAATAATCTAGTCAAAGAATTGGGCAGTGGACCTGAACCAACACTTATCTCTAGAGGACCTATAAATGGCCAAAGGATACTGGAAAAGATGCTCAATATCGCTATTAGAAAAATGAAGTATCAAAACCGCAAGGAGATACCATCTCACACCTCTTAGAATGGCTATAATCAACAAGACAAGTAATGACAAATGTTGGAGAGGACGTGGAGAAATAGGAACCCTCAACCACTGCTGGTGGGACCGCAATTTGGTATGGCCACCATGGAAAACAGTATGGAGGTTCCTCAGAAAACTAAGAATCGCTCTATCATATGATCCAGCGATCCCTCTACTGGGTAATTACCCCAAAGACTTGACAACACACATCCGAAAAGGTATTTGCACAGCGCTGTTCACAGCAGCATTTGTCCCAGTGGCCAGGACACGGAAGCAACTGAAGTGTCCTGTGATAGATGATTGGATAAAGAAGCCGCGGCACCTATATACACTGGAATATAACTCGGCCATAAGAAGAGATGAAATACTGCCATTTGTGACAGCATGCTAAGTGAAATAAGTTAGAAAAGTTAAAAACCATGACTTCACTCCTATGTGGTGATAAAAGTCTAAGAGCAAACATGACAAACAGAGACACATGGAACAATTCAGTAGACTAGTGTTTACCAGAGGCAGACGTGGGGAAGTTGCGGGGGAGGTAGGTGGCAGTAAAAAAGGGTTAAATTTGGTGATGGAAGGAATTCTAACTCTGCGGGGTGAACACATAATGCAACATACTGCTGAAGTACATACTTAGAATCATGAAATTTTGTTGTTCACTTTCATCTGAAAAATGTTAAGACTAAACAAATAATCAGTGTCTTTTCATATGGAGCTATGTGTGTGTGTGTCATGCTGATAAATTCTTAGGGCTTCCTCTTTTATCATGGTTTTGAGGATTTCTCCATGATCATTTTGCTATTCCTCCTTGGACAGCAGCTTCTTTACTGTACGAAAGTGGACACGTTCTCTTTGAAAAGAATGAACTGCATAACATGACATAACTGATATCCTACCTACTTGTACATATCACTTTCCGGAATTTATCAACCCCTTTGGGAGGGAGCTATTACTGTAAACTTGCCTTATGCATAGTCCATGGTGTTTTGCTTTCTAGAATATGAGTTTCTTTATGGTGTATATATAAACCCTGGATTCTCCAGTGCGCATAGAGATAAAACTTCATGCTTATAAATCTGGGTCTCCTCTCCTCATGTTTGAACACTCTGTATATAAGCAACCTCCTTCTGGATGTGTACTGAGCTTACTGACTGTGAAAGACTCATAAAATCAAAAAGGAAGTTGGCACATAAATTCAAAGGACCATAGGTAGCAGTGTGAGCAATTATACACCAACAACGTGCACAACTTAGAAATTAATAAACGGTTAAAAACATAAAACATACAAAAACAAGCTCGAAGAAATGTAAAATGTGAGCACACTAATATCAAGCAAAGAGACTGAATCAGTAATCTTCCACATCCCAACAGAAAAGCCCAGGACCACATGGCTTCATTGCTGAATTCTACCAAAATAAAAGAATTCATACAGAGCCTTCTCAAACTCTTTCAAAAACTTGAAAATGAGGAGAAACTCCCAGTCTCATTAGATGAGGCCAATGTTTTCCTGATCTCAAACCAGATAAAAAAGCTACAGGTCAACTTGCATGATGACTATAGATGCAAAAACTCTCAACAGTATACTACTAGCAAATCCAATTCAACATCAAAAGAATCATGCACTATGATTAAGTGGGCTTCCTTCCAGGGGTGCAAGGGTAATTCAACATATGCAAACCAACAAATGTAATACTCCACAATAAAATGAAACATAAAAATCATATGGTCATCTCCATAGATGCAGAAAAAGCATTTGACTTCCTTCCACGATAAACTGCTCAACAACTTTGGTAAAAAGAAACATACCTATTACACTAAATGCCACATCACAGACTCACCATCAACACAATCCTGAAGGATTACAAACTTCTCTTCTAAGATTAAGAACAAATAAGAGTGCACATTCTCCCCACTACCATAGTAGAGGAGAAACACTACACAGGGCAATTAGACAAGAAAATGAAATAAAGGCATTCAAACTGGAAAAGAAAAAAAAATCTCATTTGCAGATGATATGATCTTACATATAGAAAAGCTTAAGATGCCAACAACATTTATTAAAATAATGCTGAAAAGTTTCAGAATTAAAAAGAAATCCAAAAATTAGGTACATTACCATCTACTGACAATAATCTAAAAAGAAATCTAAAAATACACTCCTACCATTTATAGTAGCATCCAAAAAAATAGAGCACTTAGGTATAAACTTAACCAGAGAGGTGAAGGTGAAAGATGCGTACAAGGTATTGATGTAAGAAAGTTATTCCTGGAGACAAACATCGTTAAATATTTGAAAGTCAGTGTATTATATCACATTAACAGATTGAAGAAAAAGCTATATGGTCATTCTTTATCAAAGCCATATGATCATTCTTCATCAAAGCATTTAACAAAACACACCACACTTTAATAAAAATATCAATAAAACAAAAAAAGAAGGAAACTATCTCAGTAAAATAAAAGCCATATATGAAAAACCCACAGCATCACACCCAAAGGTGGAAGTTCCAAGTTTTCCTAGTACTGCTAATGAGTCAAGAATGCCCACCCTTGCCACTTCATTTCTCTGAAAAAAACATTTAATTTAGAAGGTTTTTTTTTTTTTTCAATTAGGGTTGACATTAAATATTATATTAGTTTCAGGTATGCAGCATTTATACAACCTTACGAAGTGATCCCCCTGATTAGTCTACCTCCTACCTGACACCATACATAATTAATACATTATTATTGACTGTATTTCACATGCTGGACTTCACATCCCGTTGACCATTTTCTCACTGTTTTCATATAACCCTCCAAACTCCTTTCCATCTGGCAACCATTATTTCTATCAGTTTCTGAGATTGTTTTTTGCACTTTTGATTCCACGTATAAGTGAAATCATATGGCATTTGTATTTGTCTTTCTCGGTCTGACTTATCCCACTTAGCATGATACATTCAGGTCCATCTAATTGGTTGCAAATGATGAGATTTCATTCTTTTTCACGCTGAGTAATTTTCCATCTTATATGTGCTTCACATCTTTATCCATTTTTCTTTTGATGGGCACCCAGGCTGATTCCATATTTTGGCTATGATAAACAGAGCTGTAATCAACATAGGGGTGCATGTGTCTTTTCAAATTAGGGTTTTCTTTGGATTTCTTTGGACCAATACCCAGAAGTATAGTTTGCTGGGTCTATGTTAATTTTTGAGTGTCTTAAATACCGGTTTCTATTGTGGCTGCACCAATTTGCAATTCCACCAACAGCACATGAGGGTCCCCTTTTCTCCACAGTTTTGCCAGCACTTGTTGAGTTATTGATGATGGACTGTCCAACAGGTGAGAGGTGATAACCCATTGTGGTCCTAATTTTCATTTCTCCAATTTGTGACATGGAACACCTTTGCATATGTTCATTAGCCATATGTATGTCCTCCTTGGATAAATTTCACTTCTGGTCATCTGCCCATTTTTTTTTTTTTTTATTGGATATTTGTTTTTTTTTTTTTTTAGTTGAGTTCCATGAGTTCTTTATAAATTTTACATATTAGCTCCAAAACAGATGTGTCATTAGCAAATACCTTCTCCCATTCAATATTGTCTTTTCGTTTTGTTGCTGGCTTCCTTTGCTGTGCCAAACATTTTTAGTTTGGTTTTGTTCCATCTGTTCTTGCCACTTTTATTCAACATAGCACTGGGAGTTTTAGCAAGAGCAATTAGGCAAGAAAAAATTATGTCTAACTGGAAAGAAATGAAATTATCTGTGCTTGCAGATGATATGTAGAAACCCAAGGATTTCTAGCAAAAGACAAAAACAAAAACAAAACAAAAACAAAACAAAACAAAACAAAAAAAAAACGGAAAAGAAAACAACTTGCAACTAATAGGTGAATTGAGTAAGTACAAAAATACATATAAAACAATCAACAAATATCAGTTACGTTTTCTATAACTAAAATTAACCCAAAAATAAAATTCAGAAAATATTCCATTTATGACATTAAATAAAAGACTTAAGAATTAATTTAACCAAGGAGGTGAAAGAACTGTACAATACAACTTATAAAACACTGCTGAAATGAATTAAAAACATAATTAATGAAAACACATTCCATGTTCATGGACTGTGTTAATGTTGTTAAAATGGCCATACTACCCAAAGTGATTTACACATTTAATACAATGCCTATCAAATTTCCAATGACACGTTTTTGCACTAATAGAAAAACAGACCCTAGAATTCACATGGAATCTCAAAGGACTGTGAGTATTCAAAGCACCCCTGAAAAGAAACAAAACTGAAGGACTCACGCTTTCTGATTTCAAATATTACTACAAAGCTACAGAAATCAAAATGGTATTGTAATAAAGACGAAGACCAAAGGGACAAAATAAAAGCCCGCAAATAAACCCTTGCACTTATGGTGTCAAATGATTTTTAACAAGGCCACAATGACTATTCGATGGAGAAAGGACGGTATTCGTCAAAAGCTACTGGAAAAACTGGAGATCTACGTGCAGAAGAATGAAGCTGCATGCTTATCTGACACCATACAACAAAAGTGAACTCAGAATGGATCAAAACTTACGTCTAAGAACTAAAGCACATCTCGTTCTTGGCTATGACTCCAAAAGCACAGACAACAAAAGAAAATAATACACAAACTAGACTCACACAAAGTTTTAAAATTTTGTGTAATAAGTGTTGGTGAGGACGAAGAATGGCACCTTTGTTCACTGTTGGTGGAAATGTAAAACAGTACAACTGCTATTGGACAGCAGAACAGCAGTTCTTGAAAATAAAAATAGCATTACCAGTTTATCAATAATTGCACTTCTGGTTATGTACCTAACAAATGGAAAATAAGTTTTAAGTAGTTATTTGTACACATATGTTCATAGCAGCACTGTGGATGACAACTAAACAAAAGCAACCCAGGTTCCATCATTTGTCACGAATGGATAAATAAAATGTGATATATACATACTATGGGATATTATTCAGCCTTTAAAAATGTTCTGGTACATGCTACTACCTGGATGAACCTGAGGACACAGTGCAGAGTGAATTAAGCCGGTTATCTAAAAAAAAATAAAACAAATACTGTATGATTTTATCAGGTCCTGAGAACAGTCAAACTCACAGGCAAGGAAGTGAACAGACATTATCATGAAACAGGGTGGTGGAATGGGTAACTACTTCACATTCAAGCTTTAATTTTACAAAATGAAAAAAGCTTGATCTTATTCAGAGTATATTTCCTCTTAAGCCTCCAGTTTGCTTTGGTTTATAGAGCACAAACTGATATAATGATGGAAACTCGATCGTTAACATTAAAAAATGTCAATAAAACTATATATTTTAGAAACACTGAAAACAGAAGATATTTTATCTTTGACACTTTTATTGCCTTTTCATAACACGTCTGCAAAATTGTTAAACAGTGAATTTGCTTGTAAAGTTAAAATATAAAATTCAATAAAATCTAATTAGTTGTGCATGGATGTTGCTTAAATTTATACTACATCCAACAGCAAATAACCTAGTAGACAGCATAGAATCTGTAAACAAAACAGTTACACATTAAGCACCTTTACCAAATTTATATTCAAAAACGCCCTCTCAATTCTGATGGCGTCACTTATGAAAGTTAATAGTCTCTGTCACCAGGGATTTGTAGAAAAATAAAGTCAATAAAAAAAATAACAATTTTAATTCCAGTAAAAACAAATTTTGGACCAAAGAATTTTCTGTATATATTAAACACTAGAACAATTAAAAAACAAAACAAAACAAAAAAACTCTAATTTAAATTTTAAACAAAGACACCTTCATACGTTTTCTAATTGGAGTCTCAAATAAAATCAAAATATTTTCTTATACATTAATGTGCTATATATATGTTTGTCGACCATATTTGTCAATTGTATCTTGACTCATATCCTCAAAATTGATAATAACAAAAAACAAAGTATACACAGTGGACTGCTTACCAGTAGTCCATCTCTAAGGTCAAATCACTTGGATTTAAGCATTTTAAAGAAAAGCCAAGGATAGTATAAAGTTTATTAGTAAATTCAACCAAGTCTATTAATTCCTTGCTTTTGGGGGTTAAAGGCTTCCAGGTCTTTGGAACAAGAGAACAAGAGACTTGCTGAAACTTGCCTATAAAACTCTCCTACTGCAATTGTGACCATTTCCACATTTGGAAAACTGCAACGGAATATGTGGGATGCCATTTCTAATTTTTTTAAGTACATCTGAATCCAGTAACCAGTTTCATGGCCTACAAAACAAAAAGGAAGGTGGTTAAAAGTTCTGGCGAATCAAAGGTGCCCCCAATAATTATAGCCCTTAATAAACCATTCTAAAGCCATAACAAGAGTGTTTTCTCCACCACCCTGTCATTTTTCACCATATGCATTCACTTATCAACATTCTCCTTTCAAGGTAAGCAAAGGTATCTAATGCTAATGAGAGTAACTCTGGACTCATCCATTTTTATGAGAACAAAAAGGGAAGAACAACTAGTTTTTAGAAAGAAGAATGAAAACCTTAATGAAACACACCTCCTTTTCTTTAAACACATCTCCACTCTCAAACTCCTCTCATCTATCTGAATTCACGTTTTAAAGCAAATTATTACACTCCTTGCATATACCATGCAACAGAACTTTATGATTTAGATCCTAATAAAATTTCACTATTTAAAATGACTTACATACTTTACAGCCTGATGATGATGTAGCCTATTAAGCACCTTTGTTAACCAACAGAAGAGCACAAGTCCCTTGATAATGTATACGTCAAGCCTGTGTATATATTGGGTGGCTCAGATTGAAGGGCAAAACAATACCTTACCAAACCTGATGACATAAAAAAGCCTCAAAACCATGCATAATAATTTTCTAAGAAGAAAAATTATCAATATAGGTGAGAAGGACAATTATCAATATAGGTGCAGTGTGCTGATGTGCCTTGGAAGGCCCCTTTATTGGTATGCTGGAAAGCTTCTAAAACTCTTTCTCCAAAATTTAATCTTAGGTATACAGGCAAAAATTCTTCTGTGGCATTCCAATAAATGGCAACATGAACACTTTGGGGTCAAGGTCCTTATTTGCCTTGGTAGTGTTCTGATAAGGGTATTATATACAGTGCTATGAATCTGATCTCAGTTGTGTATAATGAATACATCATGAAAGCACATTAAGTGAAGTGCAGGGACACTTAGAATTCACTCACCTGCCCTCCATCTATTTAAAAGTGTTTTGAAAAGTCCTACTACTCTAAGAAAACTCAGGTATTTTTCACCCATATGCTTACCCTTGAGAAAAGGAAACTTGGAGGTTGTGACATGGTAATAGGGCACTATTTGAAAATGCAAATTCAAACACATCCCTGTATGCCTCATCTGTATCATCTTGGACCTCTGATCCTGGAGGGTTTCCCAAAACAGTAAATCCAGTTTCATGCTCTGGTGCTAATGGAGGGGAAAAGAGAGAAAGGAGTTAGCAGGCTCCATTAAAATTTCAGCTATCCCCAATTAAAAGATTCTAAATAAAAAGAGATTATTTCCTAATAATCTCTGTTTAGAGTCCCACCAGCCATCCTCCTCTCTCTCCCACCACAGAGAAATATTCCGTAAATCATTCACTTCCCACTGAACTAAAAAGAACAATGTTCCTCACCACACACAGAGCTTCCATAAAACTCTCAAGAGCTATGCAATTCATCTCTGTGACCCTGTAGGTTATTTAAATAACCTGTAGTGGGGGAAGTCTTTACAGAACTGTTGAAATAATAAAGATTTCAGCAAAGTTGCAGGATACTCAACATACAAAATTGGTTGCATTTCAAGCAAAGTCCAAGAAAGAAATAAAATAATCACAGAATAGCTTCAAAAAATACTTAGGAATAAACCTAAGTAAGGGGCAAAAGTTCTGTACACTGAAAACTAAAATGTTGATAACTCTAAGGCAATGCAGGTAAATAAAAGGTATTTCATATTGATAGCTTAGATGACTTAATACTGTGAAAATGGACATACATCCCAAAGCAATCTACACATTTATCATCTCTTATGAAAGTCTCAATGACATTTTTCAAAAAAAGAAAAGTTGTCCTAAAATTAAAATAAAATCTTGAGAGACGCCATATAGCCAAAACTATCTTTAAAAAAAAAAGCTGGTGGCTGCATACTTCCTAATTTCAAAATATACTGCAAAGCAACCCTAATTGAGAGAGTATGCAATTGGCATAAATACAGACAAACATATAGACCAAAGGGACATAATACAGCCAAACATAAAAATCTTTATATACTGTCAATCTTTGACAAAGATAATGAACTCTATACAATGTACAAAAATTTACTCAGAAATGAATTAAAGACCCAAACGTAAGACCAAAAAAATTGAAGATAAAAGAACGTATTTAGAAAATGGCACTTGGCAGCAATTTCTTGAATATGACACCAAAAGCACAGCCAATAACAAAAAGCAAAAGCAAAGAAATGTGAGTACGTGAATATCAAAATCTACGTAGTGAAGGAAATACAAGTAAGAAAGGGCAACCCACAGAAAGAAAATATTTACAAACCCTCTATCTGGTAAAGGGTTAATAGCCAGAAAATATTAGAAGAAAGAAAACTTTTATAACTCAACAAAACGCCAAATGACCATATTCAAAAAGAACAAAGGACTTGAATGCCAAGTCTCCAATAAAGCTTTATGAATGGCCAATAAGAAAAGATAATCAACATGACTAATCTTTAAACAAATGCATATGTGACTATAATACGATGTCCATTCTCCACTCATAGACTGCTTGTGGGAATGTAAAATGATATAGCCACTGAGGAAAAATAATATGGAGGTTCCTCAGAAAATTTAAAATTGAACTATCATATATCCCAGCAATTACACTTTTGAGTGCATACCCTAAAGCAATGAAAGGAGGATCTCAGATATTTTCACATATATATTTATAAATGTTCTCACATTATTCACAAGATTTAAAAGGTGCAGACAACCCAAATGTTCATCCACATATATGTATACAGAAAATATGTCATATACAGGCAATGGAATAATAATAATAATAATTCAGTCTTAACAAAGGAATTCTTTCTCATACCACTATGTGAAGGAACCTTGAAAACATGATCAGTGAAATAATCAGTCACAAAAGATCACATAATGTAAGATTTCACTTATACGAGGTATCTAAAGTAGGTAGAATGATAAACACAAAAAGAATAACAATACTGCTTGCCAGAGATTGGGGGGAGAAGAGGTGACTATTAGTATTTAATGGGCATAAACTTTCATTTAGGCAAGATAGAAGTGTTCTAGAGGGTTTTTGAACCACAATCTCAATAGACTTGACACTCCTGCACAGTACAGATAAAAATGTTTGAGAGGAATTTTAATGCTATAAACTAAGATTTTTTAATAAGTAAATCTAAGTTAAGATAAACAAATAGTTACTACCACATGGGTTAGTGGCATTCTTTGACACTAAAAATATAACAAAGAATTTAAGTGTACATTCTTTACATTTATAGAAAGCTCCTTCTTTTTCTTCAGGGATCCTGTAATGGCTGAGGCTTACACAATGACACATCTGCTGACTAAACATCACATACACACTGATAATTTCATGAATGAAAGAAACGTCTGAGTCTTTAATTTCAAACAGATTCAGAATGTAAAAAAATGATACCTTATTTGTAGAAAGACAAATAACTCTAAGAAATCGTAAATGATACTGAATGTAGGTCAATTGAAATGCACAATCACTGGCTAAGCACAGAAAACTATTTAGCTTAATTAGAACGCTGTATCATACAAAAGGCAATATTACTGCTGTTTTAAAATCTAAAGGTGTTTCATGTCTGTCTAACAAAACATAAACTTTTTTAGTCAGTATCTAAGTTGTAAGAAAGAACACTTGTTTCTATTCTATTTTTTAAAATTAAGTTTATTTGGGTGACCTGGTAATAAAATCGTCTAGGTTTCAAGCGTACTATATTCCTGAACTTTATCATTCTTGTTCCTTGAAGAGACCTACCTACCAGAAAACTTTCCATAACATTGCTGCGAGTCATTTTCATAATGGTTCTAGAACTGAATATGTAGCCAAAGTAGGGTCAGCCCCATAGGACAGGAGCAGGTGGACAATTTCCAAGTGATCATTCTCAACTGCATCATGGAGAGGCCTATGAAGAGAGATACAGTAGGATAAAACTTGAGTACATATTCATACTTATGCTTATTTCTGGAGTTGTTTAATAATACGAAAAAACAGGCAGTGTGTGTACTAGGTGTGACAAGTCTCAAATATACAATATTTCACCAACACACTCTGTACAATTAAATTGGTCTACACAAAGAAAACTAAGGCATGTAATAAAAGTGATACATAGACTTTAAAAAAGGCTAAAAATACAAATAACACAACTGCAATAATTACATATGTATCAAAAATATCTTTAATATAATTATTTAAGGCTGAATAAAATCATACAGTATTTGTTTTAAATTTTTTTAGATAACCGGCTTAATTCACTCTGCACTGTGTCCTCAGGTTCATCCAGGTAGTAGCATCTACCAGAACATTTTTTAAAGGCTGAATAATATCCCATAGTATGTATATATCACATTTTGTTTATCCATTCATGACAAATGATGGCACTTGGGTTGCTTTTGTTTAGTTGTCATCCACAGTGCTGCTATGAACATAAGTGTACAAATAACTACTTAAAACTTATTTTCCATTTGTTAGGTACATAACCAGAAGTGCAATTATTGATAAACTGGTAATGCTATTTTTATTTTCAAGAACTGCTGTTCTGCTGTCCAATAGCAGTTGTACTGTTTTACATTTCCACCAACAGTGAACAAAGGTGCCATTCTTCGTCCTCACCAACACTTATTACACAAAATTTTAAAACTTTGTGTGAGTCTAGTTTGTGTATTATTTTCTTTTGTTGTCTGTGCTTTTGGAGTCATAGCCAAAAACGAGATGAGCTTTAGTTCTTAGACATAAATTTTGATCCATTCTGAGTTCACTTTTGTTGTATGGTGTCAGATAAGCATGCAGCTTCATTCTTCTGCACGTAGATCTCCAGTTTTTCCAGTAGCTTTTGTTGCATACCGTCCTTTCTCCATCGAATAGTCATTGTGGCCTTGTTAAAAATCATTTGACACCATAAGTGCAAGGGTTTATTTGCGGGCTTCTATTTTGTCCCTTTGGTCTTCGTCTTTATTACAATACCATTTTGATTTCTGTAGCTTTGTAGTAATATTTGAAATCAGAAAGCGTGAGTCCTTCAGTTTTGTTTCTTTTCAGGGGTGCTTTGAATACTCACAGTCCTTTGAGATTCCATGTGAATTCTAGGGTCTGTTTTCCTATTAGTGCAAAAACATGTCATTGGAACTTTGATAGGCATTGTATTAAATGTGTAAATCACTTTGGGTAGTATGGCCATTTTAACAACATTAACACAGTCCATGAACATAGAATGTGTTTTCATTAATTATGTTTTTAATTCATTTCAGCAGTGTTTTATAAGTTGTATTGTACAGTTCTTTCACCTCCTTGGTTAAATTAATTCTTAAGTCTTTTATTTAATGTCATAAATGGAATATTTTCTGAATTTTATTTTTGGGTTAATTTTAGTTATAGAAAACGTAACTGATATTTGTTGATTGTTTTATATGTATTTTTGTACTTACTCAATTCACCTATTAGTTGCAAGTTGTTTTCTTTTCCGTTTTTTTGTTTTGTTTTGTTTTGTTTTTGTTTTGTTTTTGTTTTTGTCTTTTGCTAGAAATCCTTGGGTTTCTACATATCATCTGCAAGCACAGATAATTTCATTTCTTTCCAGTTAGACATAATTTTTTCTTGCCTAATTGCTCTTGCTAAAACTCCCAGTGCTATGTTGAATAAAAGTGGCAAGAACAGATGGAACAAAACCAAACTAAAAATGTTTGGCACAGCAAAGGAAGCCAGCAACAAAACGAAAAGACAATATTGAATGGGAGAAGGTATTTGCTAATGACACATCTGTTTTGGAGCTAATATGTAAAATTTATAAAGAACTCATGGAACTCAACTAAAAAAAAAAAAAAAAACAAATATCCAATAAAAAAAAAAAAAAAATGGGCAGATGACCAGAAGTGAAATTTCTCCAAGGAGGACATACATATGGCTAATGAACATATGCAAAGGTGTTCCATGTCACAAATCGGAGAAATGAAAATGAGGACCACAATGGGTTATCACCTCTCACTTGTTGGACAGTCCATCATCAATAACTCAACAAGTGCTGGCAAAACTGTGGAGAAAAGGGGACCCTCATGTGCTGTTGGTGGAATTGCAAATTGGTGCAGCCACAATAGAAACCGGTATTTAAGACACTCAAAAATTAACATAGACCCAGCAAACTATACTTCTGGGTATTGGTCCAAAGAAATCCAAAGAAAACCCTAATTTGGAAAGACACATGTACCCCTATGTTGATTGCAGCTCCGTTTATCATAGCCAAAATATGGAATCAGCCTGGGTGCCCATCAAAAGAAAAATGGATAAAGATGTGAAGCACATATAAGATGGAAAATTACTCAGCGTGAAAAAGAATGAAATCTCATCATTT
The DNA here is from genome assembly GCA_030015415.1 of Cynopterus sphinx. Taxonomy (NCBI): domain Eukaryota; kingdom Metazoa; phylum Chordata; class Mammalia; order Chiroptera; family Pteropodidae; genus Cynopterus; species Cynopterus sphinx. The sequence continues at coordinate 739,853 of JAKZJJ010000019.1, forward strand.
GCAACCAATTAGATGGACCTGAATGTATCATGCTAAGTGGGATAAGTCAGACAGAGAAACACAAATACAAATGCCATATGATTTCACTTATACGTGGAATCAAAAGTGCAAAAACAATCTCAGAAACTGATAGAAATAATGGTTGCCAGATGAGAAGGAGTTTGGAGGGTTATATGAAAACAGTGAGAAAATGGTCAACGGGATGTGAAGTCCAGCATGTGAAATACAGTCAATAATAATGTATTAATTATTTATGGTGTCAGGTAGGAGGTAGACTAATCAGGGGGATCACTTCGTAAGGTTGTATAAATGCTGCATACCTGAAACTAATATAATATTTAATGTCAACCCTAATTGAAAAAAAAAAAAAAACCTTTTAAAATTAAATGTTTTTTCAGAGAAATGAAGTGGCAAGGGTGGGCATTCTTGACTCATTAGCAGTATTCGGAAAACTTGAAACTTCCACCTTTGGGTGTGATGCTGTGGGTTTTTCATATATGGCTTTTATTTTACTGAGATAGTTTCCTTCTTTTTTTGTTTTATTGATATTTTTATTAAAGTGTGGTGTGTTTTGTTAAATGCTATGATGAGGAATGATCATATGGCTTTGATAAAGAATGACCATATAGCTTTTTCTTCAATCTGTTAATGTGATATAATACACTGACTTTCAAATATTTAACGATGTTTGTCTCCAGGAATAACTTTCTTACATCAATACCTTGTACGCATCTTTCACCTTCACCTCTCTGGTTAAGTTTATACCTAAGTGCTCTATTTTTTTGGATGCTACTATAAATGGTAGGAGTGTATTTTTAGATTTCTTTTTAGATTATTGTCAGTAGATGGTAATGTACCTAATTTTTGGATTTCTTTTTAATTCTGAAACTTTTCAGCATTATTTTAATAAATGTTGTTGGCATCTTAAGCTTTTCTATATGTAAGATCATATCATCTGCAAATGAGATTTTTTTTTCTTTTCCAATTTGAATGCCTTTATTTCTTTTTCTTGTCTAATTGCCCTGTCTAGTGTGTCTCCTCTACTATGGTAGTGGGGAGAATGTGCACTCTTATTTGTTCTTAATCTTAGAAGAGAAGTTTGTAATCCTTCAGCGTTGTGTTGATGGTGAGTCTGTGATGTGGCATTTAGTGTAATAGGTATGTTTCTTTTTACCAAAGTTGTTGAGCAGTTTATCGTGGAAGGAAGTCAAATGCTTTTTCTGCATCTATGGAGATGACCATATGATTTTTATGTTTCATTTTATTGTGGAGTATTACATTTGTTGGTTTGCATATGTTGAACTACCCTTGCACCCCTGGAAGGAAGCCCACTTAATCATAGTGCATGATTCTTTTGATGTTGAATTGGATTTGCTAGTAGTATACTGTTGAGAGTTTTTGCATCTATAGTCATCACGCAAGTTGACCTGTAGCTTTTTTATCTGTCTTGAGATCAGGAAAACATTGGCCTCATCTAATGAGACTGGGAGTTTCTCCTCATTTTCAAGTTTTTGAAAGAGTTTGAGAAGGCTCTGTATGAATTCTTTTATTTTGGTAGAATTCAGCAATGAAGCCAGGTGGTCCTGGGCTTTTCTGTTGGGATGTGGAAGATTACTGATTCAGTCTCTTTGCTTGATATTAGTGTGCTCACATTTTACATTTCTTCGAGCTTGTTTTTGTATGTTTTTTTTTTGTTTTTAACAATTTATTAATTTCTAAGTTGTGCACGTCGTTGGCGTATAATTGCTCACACTGCTACCTATGGTCCTTTGAATTTATGTGCCAACTTCCTTTTTGATTTTATGAGTCTTTCAGAGTCAGTAAGTTCAGTACATATCCAGAAGGAGGTTGCTTATATACAGAGTGTTCAAACATGAGGAGAGGAGACCCAGATTTATAAGCGTGAAGTTTTATCTCTATGCGCACTGGAGAATCCAGGGTTTATATATACACCATAAAGAAACTCATATTCTAGAAAGTAAAACACCATGGAATATGCATAAGGCAAGTTTACAGTAATAGCCCCCTCGCAAAGGGGTTGATAAATTCAGGAAAGTGATATGTACAAGTAGGTAGGATATCAGTTTTGTCATGTTATGCAGTTCATTCTTTTCAAAGAGAACGTGTCCACTTTCGTACAGTAAAGAAGCTGCTGTCCAAGGAGGAATAGCAAACTGATCATGGAGAAATCCTCAAAACCATGATAAAAGAGGAAGCCCTAAGAATTTATCAGCATGACACACACACACACACATAGCTCCATATGAAAAGACACTGATTATTTGTTTAGTCTTAAACATTTTTGAGATGAAAGTGAACAACAAAATTTTATGATTCTAAGTATGTACTTCAGCAGTATGTTGCATTATGTGTTCACCACGCAGAGTTAGAATTCCTTCCAACACCAAATTTAACCCTTTTTTACTGCCACCTACCTCCCCCGCAACTTCCCCACGTCTGCCTCTGGTAAACACTAGTCTACTGAATTGTTCCACGTGTCTCTGTTTGTCATGTTTGCTCTTAGACTTTTATCACCACATAGGAGTGAAGTCATGGTTTTTAACTTTTCTAACTTATTTCACTTAGCATGTTGTCACAAATGGCAGTATTTCATCTCTTCTTATGGCCGAGTTATATTCCAGTGTATATAGGTGCCGCGGCTTCTTTATCCAATCATCTATCACAGGACACTTCAGTTGCTTCCGTGTCCTGGCCACTGGGACAAATGCTGCTGTGAACAGCGCTGTGCAAATACCTTTTCGGATGTGTGTTGTCAAGTCTTTGGGGTAATTACCCAGTAGAGGGATCGCTGGATCATATGATAGAGCAATTCTTAGTTTTCTGAGGAACCTCCATACTGTTTTCCATGGTGGCCATACCAAATTGCGGTCCCACCAGCAGTGGTTGAGGGTTCCTATTTCTCCACGTCCTCTCCAACATTTGTCATTACTTGTCTTGTTGATTATAGCCATTCTAAGAGGTGTGAGATGGTATCTCCTTGCGGTTTTGATACTTCATTTTTCTAATAGCGATATTGAGCATCTTTTCCAGTATCCTTTGGCCATTTATAGGTCCTCTAGAGATAAGTGTTGGTTCAGGTCCACTGCCCAATTCTTTGACTAGATTATTTGCTTTTATGTTGTTACTGAGTTGTATGAGTTGTTTGTATATTTGGGATATTAGGCCCTTATTGCAAGTGTTGCTTTCTTTGTACATATTTTGGATATTAGGTCCTTATGGGAGGTGTTGCTTTCAAATATATCTTCCCATTCCAGTGGTTGTCTCTTTACCTTGTTGACGGTTTCTTTTGCTGAGCAGAAGCTTTTGAGTCTGACATAATCACATTCATTTATTTTTGCTTTTCCTTCCCTTGCCTTTGAGGTCAATTCATAAAATTCTCTTTCGGTCCGAGATCCCTCGGGTTTATTTATTGTCAGTTGGTTTGGTTCTGCACCTTTTTTCCCCAGGGCTTATATTCAGGTCCTTAATCAATTTTGAGGTAATTTTGGTGTGTTGTGACAGACACAAGTCTAGTTTCATTCTTTGCCTGCTGCCTTTCCAGTTTTCCCAGCACCATTTATTGAAGAGGCTTTCCTTTCTCCACTATATGTTTTTGGGTCTTTCGGGTGAAAATTATTTGCCCATATATATGGGTATGCTTCTGGAGTCTTGATTCTGTTCCACTGGTTCGTGTGTCTGTTTTGCTGCCAATGCCATGCCATTTTGATTACTGTTGCTTTGTAGTATAATTCGAAGTTAGGCTGAGCGATAGCTCATTTTTTCTCAGGATTGCTTTGGCTTTTGAGTTCTTTTGTGTTTCTATACAAATCTGATCATTTTTCGTTCTAATTTGTTAAAAAGTGCCAATAGGATTTTGATGGAGATTGCATTAAATCTATATAATGCTTTCAGTTGTAATAAGGTCATTTTCACTATGATGAGTCTTCCAATCTATGAACATGGAACATCTATTCCTTTTCTTTGTATCTTCAACTCCTATCAATAAGTTCTTATAGTTTTCAATACAGAGATCCTTCATGTGTTTTGGTAAGTTTATTCCGGGATATTGTATTCTTCTCATTGAAGTTGCAAAAGTAAATGTGTCTTTCCACTTTTTTCTTGACTTCATTATTAGAGTATAGGAATGCAGTGGATTTTTGAATGTTGATTTTCTATCCAGAAACTTTTTTTGTATTTGCTTATTGTTTCTAGTAGTGTTCTGGTGGAGTCCTTAGGTTTTTCTGTACAGAGATTCATGTCATCCACAAGTAGTATCAGTTTGGCTTGATTTTCTATTTGGAAGCCTTATCTTTATTATCCTTCTCTTGTCTAATTGCTCTCGCTAGGACCTCCAATGTTATGTTGAATAACAGGGGCAAAAGTGGACAGCCTTGCCTTGTTCCTGATCCTCAGAGGAAAGGTTTTTCATTTTCACCGTTAAGAATACAAAGTTGTCTGAGAGTTTGTTACATATGACCTAATTATGTTAGGATGCTTTCTTCTATACTGATTTTGTTTTGATCAAAATTGGATGCTGTATCTTGTCAAAGGCTTTTCCTGCTTCTATAAATATGATTCTATGATTCATATTATTTAATTTGCAATGTATCACATTTATGGATTTGCATCTATTGAACCATCCCTGTGTCCCTGGAATGAATCCCACTTGATATGGTGTATGATCTTTTTACTCTGTTGCTGTATTCAGTTTGCTAGTACCTTATTTTGAATTTTTGTGTCTATGTTCGTGAGAGAGATTGGTCTGCGCTTTTCTTTTTTGTGCGTTATCTTTAGCAAGTTTTGGTATCAGGGAAACTTGGCCTTATGAGGTGAGTTGCCTCCACCTAGATTTTCGGAAAGAGTCTGAGGAGAATAGGTATTCAGTCTTCTTTGGAATTTTGGTAGAATTCACTGGTAAAGTCATGTGGTCCTGGACTTATGTTTTGGGTAAGTTTGATGATTGTTTGAATTGTCACACTGTTGAATGATCTATTGAAATTTTCCAGCTCTTCTTGATTCCAACCTAAGTACTAGTCCATTTCTTCTAGGATAATTGGTGTTATATACTTTTCATAGTGTTCTTGTATGATCCTTTATGTTATGGGTTGTCTGTCATAATTTCCCCTCTTGCATCCCTGATTTTGTTGGTTTTCTTTCCCTTTCTTCTTTAGTGATTCTAGCCAGGGGTTTGTGAATTTTATTACCCTTTTCAAAAAACCCGTTGCATTAATTTTTTATTGTTTTTGTTTTATTTATTGCATGTATTTGGCTCTAATTTTGATGATTCCTTTCCTTCTGCTGACTTTGTGCTTCCTTTGTTGAGTTTTAGTTTTTTCAGATGAAGCATTTGTTTATTTGGGTTCATTCTTGCTTTTGGAGATAGGCCTGTAAGGATATGAACTTTCCTCTTATGACCATTTTATGCCACGTTCCTAAAGGATGATATGTTGTACTATAATTGTCATTAATTTCTACTTACCTCTTGATCTTTCCTTTTGTTTCTTCTCTGTCCTAGTTGTTCTTCAGAAGTATGTTTTTAATCTCCATGTATTTGTGTCTGTTTTCACTTTACTTTCACAGTTGCTCTCCAGCTTCAAAGCCTTATGGTCAGAGAATATGGTCGGTATGATTTCCACCCTCTTAACATTTGTTCAAGCTCTCTGTGTCCCAGTATGTGTTCAATCCATGAGAATGTTCCATGTGCATTAGAGAAGAATGTATAAGCAGCAATTTGGAGACAAAAGCCTCTGGAAATGTCACTTGTGTCCAGTTGGTCTGATGTGGCATGTAAGGATGTTACTTCCTTGATGATTTTCTGTTTGTATGACCTGTCCATTTCCCACAGTGGGGTTTTTAGGTTCCTACTACAATAGTGTTTTTGTCTTGCTGCTCCCTTTAGTTCTGTTAGTATTTATTTTACATCACTCAGGGCTCCCTAGTTGGGAGCATAGATATCTTTCTTTACCATTTTTTCTTTATTATTATTATTTTGAAGTCAGTTTCATCCTATATTAGTACCACTTCTCTTGCTTTTCTCTGAATGACATTTGCTTGAGATATAGTTTTTCACCCTTTCACTTTGAGTCTGTATCTGTCTTTGGAACTGAGATGTGTCTCCTCAAGTCAGGTTGTGATGGCACTTTGTACTTTGATGCAATCTGCAACTCCATGGCTTCTTGTTCTTGAGTTCAGGGTATTTACATTTAGGGTGATTATTGAAATATGTTTTTCTATAGCTATTTAATCTTTTTCTTTGGTAGCTCAGAAATTTCATTGTTTCTTTGTCCTTGCACTGTTATTACAATGTGGTGGGGTTTTGTGAATTTTTCTCCTAGTCCTTCTTGTTTTATGTTGTATGCCCAAGTTCAGGATCTTTAGTGTGTGGTTACTGTTAAGCTAACGTAACGGATGTATACACATTAGTTCATTTCCTTCTACATGTGCATTATCTCCCTTCTTCTTTGTGAATTTCAGCTGTTGAATCCTCCATTTTTATGTTATTGTCACTTTGTCCCAATATAGCCTGAACATTAATTTTTAAGTTGCAATAGTAATTATCTTAATGTTTCTAATAAAGGTTGCCCTGTGCTGCTCTTTTCACCTGCCAGCTGTCTCACTCTTGATATACATACTCATTAATATATATATATATATATATATATATATATATATATATATGTGTGTGTGTGTGTGTGTGTGTGTGTGTGTGTGTGTGTGTGTGCATGTGTGTGTGTGTGCGCGCGCGTGTGTGCGTGTGTGTGTATGTATTTATGTATCTATGTATCTATGTATTCATATACACACACGTGTGTACATATATGTATATATTTTACATATATGTACATATATGTATATATAATTTTACATATGTGAAATATACGTAGACACACACATATATTTTGTTTTTGTTGTTGTTGTTGTTGCTGTTGTTGTTGTTTTGCTTCAGATGGTCTGACCCCTTATAGTACTTCCTGTAATGCAGGCCTCGTAGTGGATAATTCTCTCTCTTTTAGTATGTCTGGAAAGGTCTTTATTTGTCCTTCAGATCTAAAGAAGAGCTCAGGTGGATACATTATTCTTGGCTGATGGTTCTTTTCATTGAATATTTGATTCCAGGACTTTCTGTGTAAGGTTTGTACTGAGAAGTCCAACGACAGTCGAATGGTTTTCTGTTACAGGTCATCTTTACCTGGCCATTTTGATAATCCCTTCTTCATTATTAATTTTTGATAATTTTAATATGCTGTGTCTTGGAGAAGACCTTTTTGCTTTGAGATATTTGCACGTTCTGTTAGCTTCCTGGAATCGAATCTCCAGTTGATTCTTTAGATTTGGGGAATTCTTGTCAATTATTGAATAGGCTCTGTTCTCTTTATCTTCTCCTTCTCATATTTCCATTTGTATGTTGCTTTTCCTCATGGCATCAGCCAGTTCTCTCAGTATTTTTCATTCCCTCTTCTTTCTTCTGAATCACTTCCAAATTTCCTTCCTCGATATGACTAATGCTTCGCATCATCTAGTCAGCTCTATTTCCCAAGCACGTTATTTCCCGCTTCATCTGTTTTAGTGTTTCTTATCTCTGGTAGTTCTGCTTAGTTGTTTTTTTGTTTTGTTTTGTTTTGTTTTGTTTTGTTTTGTTTAATTTCAGTTTCTCTATTAACAACATTTTGGTCTTTTAAGATCCTCTTTTCCTAGAATTGTTGATGTGATATATTTGAATCTCCTTGCTTATTCAGAAGTGCCACACTGAATTCTGACATTTAACTAGTATATTTCTTAATTTTTAAAATTATTTTTTGGAGCTTTACTCTTTTATTTTTGAACTGCCTTCTCACTCTGCTTGTCCATGGTGTTTGGTGGACTCTTTCTTCACCTGGGATTAATGAGTAGTATGCTTTTTTGTTTTTAGAAAGAAGACTCTAAATAGACATCTCTCTTTCTGTGGTAGGCGGCATACAAGCCTCTTAGATCTCTGCAGCGAATAAAGTCATTTTTCTCTCTGGAACAGTAAATACCCAAGCCAGCGATCCTTGGCCCCGGCCTGTCTATGGTACCGGGAGTGGTTTTCCACTCAGCACTGCTTGTGTCAGTTCACTGGGGCTCCACAGTGGTAAGTGTAGGAGGACATAAAATGGAGAAAGGCCTTGCTCTGTTTTGTTGGGTCAAGGAAGCTGATGTGTCTGTCTCTCAGCCTTCCATTCCACAACCACCACTGCTAAGACACAGCTCATGCTCCTGTTCACTCTCTGAACAATCCCTGGGCTTGACTGTGAGGAGTTCACAGATCCCTCAGGCAGAGCTTTTAGGAGAACTGGCTGCAAATTCTCCCCTTCCCCTCGTCATATAGGAAATTCTGGCTGTGAGAGCAGCCAGCTTCTATTTTCCTCCATGTTTAACCACCATACTCACTGCAGTTCTAAGCTCTAGAAACTCTGACGTGCAGATAGATCACTAAGACATGAATGTGTACAGGTTGGATATTATATGTCTACTTTTAGATGTTCAGCTTTTTGTTATTTCATCAGAAGAGATTTCGGGACATTTTCTCACTTTGCCATGCTCCTAATATGCTCAGTATTTGCCAGGATTTAAAAAGTCTTTATCCTCTGTCTTCATTCTAGAAAGATGTAGATTATAAATTACACCTAAGAGAGGTTAACAGCCATACTAGATAAAAAGGGCCTCGGTTTCTACACTGAGATAATTTATACCATATAAGAGGACAACACTGTTATTCTGGTGCAGTCAGGAAAATTTGGTGTTAAGAAGGGTAGCTTTCACATCGATGACACTCATTTCCATATACAGGACCATTACATCAGAATTTATAGACAGAACACCACAGAAGAAGAGAAGTTCAGAAACATATCAGCAAAATTGGAGTGCATTGAACTTCCAGGACTGTCTGTCCCCACATACACCATAAAAACTAGCATGTTGACCACATCAACTTTTATCAAAACTCTGGATGATGCTCTTCAGATACTGAAATAGAAGAGCCACTGAAACTCATTAGGAGAGGTTTGTGTCATTTTTAATTTCCCACGTCCCACTTCCCTGTCATTGTAGCCCATATTCCTGGTTCAGGAGAGAGCAGGGTGGACCTCTTCTGAAAAAAAAGTGTTTTTCTGTTAAACATTGTAATCTCTCTGAAGGACCAACACCAAGATCTAGTCTTTATCCTTGCCTACTTCCAGACTCTTTCAGCACCAAAGAACCTTGACACCGGGCCCACGTATACAACAAACCTTTTATAATACTGTAAATTTTTCATACTGTTTTATCAGTTTTCTTTAGCTTGCTTTATTATAAGAATATAATATATTATACACTTCACACCGCGTGCTGGTTAACTGTTATTGGTAACACTTTCAGGTCAATAGAGCCTATTATTAGTTAAGTTTTGGGGAAGTCAACACTCCTGACTTCATATTGTTCCATTGTCAGCCATACGTTTTTTTTGTTTGTTTGTTTGTTTTTTTTACCCAAGTTAGATTTGACCTCTGTGTTAGACTACTAATTAACAGTTGTGCTAAAGTAAGAGATACTTCAGGAACCACACAACATGTGGTTTTAGAAAATAGTATAGAAACTCCTTGAGGAAAGTACCATACAAATATAAAAAATAATCTAAGCATTGGAGATGCTGATTTTCACTTCTTAAATCATAATCATAAAAAAAAAAATGTGGGCCAGTTATTTAAAAAGAAAAGTCTCTGAGGAATCACAACCATTGAACTCAATTGAAAAAAGACTAGACAATGTCAATTTTTAAGAATATGCTCAAAAACTATAGAAAATAAAAATGACATATACGGACTATCAATAACACTAAAACTTTGAAGGAAACACATTCTGGATCTTAAAACACACTAGAGCATTTCCACAACATATCTGAGTAGGCAGATGAAAGAATCAGCAAACTTGGAGATAGATCAAAGAATTTTTTTCAGTCAAAACTAGAAAGAAAATCATTCTGAGAAAATTAATAGAGGCTAAGAGACCTGTGAGAAAAAACGTGAAGTATACAAATGTACTTCGTGAGTTTAAGAAAGTATAGCAAAATAAACAAAAAGAATATTTGAAGAAATAAGACTGATAATGTGTCAAGTTTATAAAAGATTTCAACTTACAGACTAAAAGAAAAAATAAAAAAAAAATCCTTCAAATAAAGCGGTAGGGGAGACACATAATGATGCAATGCAATAAAATAGTTGTAAACCAAAGACACAGTCTTAAAATGATCAAAAGAGAAGTGACATTCCTGTAAAAGTTAAACAAAATTAAGGACCGATATATCATCATAAACCATAGTGGCAAGGCTATAGTGAAATGACATATGTAGTAAGAGAGAAAAGCCAAACAAAATTGTATGTGTAGCAAAACTGAGGGCTGTTAGTATACTGCCCTCCAAGAAATACTAATGGGAGGCCTTCAGATACAAAGAACGAAAGACAAGTTTGAAGCCGTATGATGCAGTAACAATGGGAAAGTTAATTACCTTGGAAAATAGAAGTCAATATCTTTGCATTTTGTTTGTGATTTTTTGATAATTTGAAAGACAGGCTCCAGGTTTTACTAAACTGTCCCGGCCATGGGACGATTAACCTAGGCCCTAGAAACTAAGAAAAGAAGGGGACAAGAGACGCAAAGAATGGAGACAAGACAGGCTTTCTGATCAAGTCTCGTTTATTGGGGCTCTAGCAGTTGCTTATATGGGATCGGGCATGGGGAAGGGGTTTTTTTTCTGCAAATGCAGGATTGCTATGGTGACCTAGCTGTAAAATGCAGTGTTGCCATGGTGACCTAGCTGTAAGTTGACTCTTCTTATTATCTATACTTTCCTAAAAGCAGCTGCAAATACTTTCCTGACAGCAGCTATAAAGATTCTAGTTCTTATCTACACTTTCCTCAAAGCAGCTATAAAGATTCTTGTTCTTATCTATACTTTCCTAAACACAGCTGCAAAGGCTCTTCCTCTTAGCTATACTTTCCTGACAGCAGCTGTAAAGATTCTTGCCAGACAGCAACTTCAAAGGTTAGAGGTGCAAAAGTTAGAAGCAGGGCCTGGGCTGAGCTCTGGGAAACAACTCGCATCTTTGCTCTCATGCCATTTGTTGTTCTTCTGTCCGTAAGCTTTTTCTTATGAACTGCTCCCCACAGGTCCCTTTTTTTTCTTTAATAAAACCAGAAATCTCCGTTCTGGTGTAGACGACTGTGCCTGTCTTAGGAGAGACCCCCGCCGCCATAGTCCTTACCCATCATTGGTACATGAAAGTCTTGCAGTCATGCCCTGGCTTAGGTTGGTACTAGGCCTGGGGGCTCTTGCCCGTCACTGACTACCAGCCTCTGTCGTGGGAGATAGCAACAGCCCTTTATTCATCAGAGTAGCCCTGCTTGGCTAACTCTAGTCAGTGATAGTGTACCTGTATGGGCTTTGACAGTATGGCATCAATTTGTTGTTTCACAAAATTAGTGAGCTTCCGAAATGCCCAAGGCCCAAAAGATAAGAGAAAAAGTAGTCCAATAAGTGGACCAAGTAACGAGGGCAAGAGAGTAGTTAGCCAAGGAGAAGCAGAAAACCAGTTATGAAACCAACTTTGTTCTTGTTCTCTAATTTGTGTCTGTGTTCTAAATCTTCTCTGACCTTTGCCATAGTATCCCTGACAACTCCTGAATGATCCATATAAAAACAGCATTCTTCCTTTAGGGCTGCACAAAGACCCCTGTTTTAACAACAACAAATCTAGGCCTCTCCTATTTTGAAGGACTCCTCAGCAAGTGAGGAAAGGTATTTTTCTAGGTGGGAGATGGCAGTTTCTAGGCGCTCTAGGTCTTCATCAATGGATAGGCAAAGATCTGAATAGTATCTGTTAGAGAGAATGAGAGAGGTTACTCCCACCCCCGGAACCAGTGGCGCCTAGGCCCAGCAGTACTGCTAGTGTAATAGCAGTTACAGGTTCCCGTTTAACCCTGAGTGTCCCAGGATTAATCTCTGGGAAAGAAGAGTTTTGATGTTTCTAGCTACACAGATTTTTTTCTGTTATCTAAAATCTTAATTTATTATTTCAACATGTTTAATAGCTATAAAAATGTGATTATAGTAAATACTAAGATTTAATATCAAGACTATGGATTTACCTAATATATAGCTATCTAATTATTATAGTAGTTTTACTGTCATGGCCTAAATTAGAGCCATGCCCTTTGCTTTTATATAAGCCTCTTATTTCTGAATAGTCAGGTCTATTCCTGATATTCATGATATATAATATTTTATAATAACTGAAATTATAACTGATATATTATATAAGAACATATGAATAGCAAAGATACTGACAAATTTCTAAGAACTTGATACAATATCTGAAACACTTGTATTAATAATATATATTTATAAAATATAGCCTAAAAAAGGTTAAGTATTATTTATTACTTGATAATGTTTTTTATGTAATTTAATATATCAAATAGACTGAATTAACTTAATATTTATCTTTTACGAAGTGACAAACTAAACCTTTGAGATTTTCCAGGGGCCCTCTTGGAAGTCCCAAAGTTATTTTTAGATAAAACAAAAATCCTAGTTAGATTTTGTTGGATAATTTGTCACAATGTTATAAGGTTTGATCACCCGGTTAAATAGGATTACAGGTCATGATGAAACAATACTTAGTTATCTATTTAACCAATGCAATAATAAAAGATTTCAAAGGTAAATGTGACTATAAAAAACCTTAGCATTCTTAATATTAAGAAGACTGTTTTTAAGTATCAGCATTTAATAGATTACCAAATTTATGAATATACCAATTTTATAATTTTGTAATCTTGAACAACTAGTAGAATTAGCATACACACGACCTGAAGAATAAACACAGGTAGAATATAATTGTGTTTCTGATAACTTGAAGACACAACTACTTTTACTTAACTTATAATATTAAACTATTCTTATTACCAAAGATTATCTCAGATCATGTAGATTTGATAAAACAAAACAGAACATTTGTATTAGTTTCTTTCTATTTTTCTGACAATTTTAGGAAGACATAATTTATCTATAAGGTTCTTATTTTTTTCTAAACCAATTAAAGCAGAAGCTCTTTTATTAATTTATTTTCCAATAAAAATAAATTTCAACCTAAACTGAAGAACCAGCCAGAAGGGAGACTTCACTATTAAGGACTCCGCCCTACAGACACTCCGTAAACACTTAATCAATTTTATGTTTAGTGATTCTTCAGACCTATCTTGCAGCTGGAAGGCTGTTTGAAGGTCGAGTGGCCCCTCTGAAGGTCACTGTTCCAAACGTTGGCTAATTTAGCTGGCAGAACCATTGAAGTTCGAAGGGATTGATGCTTTAGCTCCATAGGCTTGGGCTTGTTTTCTGAAATCCTTAAAATGGTTAAAGAAGTATTGAAAGGGGAGAGGACATAGAACGATTTGAGAAGGAAGCCTGACCCATGTTAGTGAAAACAGGTAAGAAAAGAGAAAATCTTCACAAGAGCCAACTAAGCCAGGGCTAGGATCAGCCTTTCACCTAGCATCCAGTCGGGCGGGGCCACGGAGGCCAGACCTAAGGAAAGAATCAAAATAAGTATAGGAGGGTAGCAGTACATATCAGCCCAGACAAATAGAAGACAGACAGGACAAACCTCAGATAACACAAAACGCTAGCGCACCAGAAATCGGAACCAGAACAGGTACAGGGTCAGAGTCTGACGTCTCAGACCGACCGAACTAGGGAAGTATTGCTGTGTCCAGCCTTTCACTAGTTATCCAAGGCCCAATCAGACAGGAACAGAACTGAGCAACTAGATAGATGCTACTGTGGTATTAATCACCGGTGAAGCTGCTCTAAGTGGCTCGAGCCCAATTACAGTTAAAGTGAAACTTCTTTTCCTCCTGCCCTCCTGAGAAAGGCTGCTTGGTGTCCTGGGCTGAGAAACATCTCTCAGCGGGCACCCCCTGGACAAAGCAAGTCCTTACTCAAGGTGGCTGAGGGTTTCAGGTTTTAGGAGATCCGGAACAGAAGTTAAAAAGAGAACAGAAGTTAATATTTTACAAAGCTAGCAGAAACTGGTCACTACAAAGATAAATGTAGCCAGGGAATTTGCTAGTTTTAAACATGGCCTTGCAGATGTTCTTGTTATCTGTACCCTGGAATGTTGCGCTCTTAGCATATGAGAGAGCTCATTGTCACAAGTTTCACAGCAGACACTAAGCAGTTAAAAGTTCTAGTCACTAGGCATTCTTGTCCCAATTAAAAATTGCTAAGGTAAAGACTTCTTTTGTCTAGTTTTGGGACTTTCAATTAACTTTCACCCTTTCCACATTTTAGTAGGCTGTCACATTCCCCACTGGTTTTTAGGCACATATTAAATCTTGGATGTCCTATAAATTGGGGCAACTGAGGTACCCCTGTTACTTGAGTAGATAATACTATTAATTTAACAGCCTGGACTCTCTGTTTAATATACTTTATAAGGCAATTTACTATACATGGCCTAAATAGCAGTCCTATTAAAGCCAACATTAAAGGTCTTTGTTTTACTAAGGCTAGACTATCTCGAATTACGCCAGAGTAGTTGGTATAAAAACAGCAGTCTTTACTTAAAGTTATACAATCAAAGTAAGATCTATGCTTTATGGACACATTAGTCTTATATGCATGAATTAATACTCAAGATTCTCAGTTCATTTTACAGATTTTGAAACTAAGCTGTTTAAAAGGTAAAATTTGAGACTATGGTTGATGCAGTAAATGAATACTGAAACAAACAAAAACTTCATCTAAATATTTACATTTGAAATAATGTTCTCAACTATTCAATATACTGTTTTTCTAAGTATAATAAGTACAATTACCTATTTATAATTGGCTTTTAACAATATGGTACACTAGTACACAACATTTTACAGCAATTATGTGAAATCACAAGTGAAAACAAATTTCTCAATAACAGTGAGTTACTAAATTTCTTTATCCAATAGTTGTTATAAAATTTTTAAAAAGCCTAAACACACAAACCTGATTTCTTTGATAGTAGGCGGGTGCATTGTGCTCTTAAAAGAGCTAAGGAAAGGAGGCTTACCTAGTTTTCACTAATTTCTAATTTGAATTTAGTCAATGTTTTCTTTAAAGTCCTATTTATCCTCTTTTCCTGACCTGAATCTGTGGTCTATAAGCACAATGCAATTTTACTCTATTTCTGGGAATTTTGTTATAATACTAGGCATTTTATGAAAGCCTAATTTCGGCACCTATTCTGATAGGCCCTGAAGCTTTTCCTGAGCTCCCTGCAGCTGTAGCTGTTGCATTTGTGCAGCTAATGAAGTGAAAGAGTTTTGCAAGAGCTGTAGCTCTGCCCACAAGCAGATCGCGCCCCAGGGGGGCTTCAGTTTCCGCCAAGGCCACAAAGGGAGGAGGGTGGTCTTTCTCCTCCCGGCACCTGGCAGCCTTCTCCTCTAGCTGTAGAATTCTCGCCTCCCACGAGGAAGATGCGGGTTCAATGTTTCCAGCCACGAGTTGTTCCTGCACTAACTGATTGGCAGCTGTTAGTTTTCTGAAGTAATGGCCACTGATCCACCTAAAACACGTCTATTGTCCTTCTAGGATATTTGGTCTGCGTGGGGATAGAAACAGACTCTTTATCCTTGGGGCCCTTCACCTATGTCTTTTTGTGACCCAGTGTCTAAAGAGGCTATACTACGCTTGAATTCTCTTTCCAAATAAGAAGCTCCCTCCCTAAGGACCTCATCAATATCTTCAGTATGATGGTGTACACATAAAAGGTCATTAATACAATTTCAATAAGCAAAGGCAGTCACCGGGACCCTCTCCGGGCCAAATGTCCTATAGTAATCATTAAGCGCATCACCAACACGCCCCCATTGTTTTTCATCAATTGTCCCCTCTTGGGGTAGCCAAGGGCAAACATCCTTTAGAAAATTAAAAAAACTTTTTTTTTTTAACTTTGACTCTTCGAGTCTGGGCGAGTCTTTAAGACCCTCAATAAATCTTTCTTGGACACTGATTTCTTGTCCCATTATGTAAAGGTGAATCATGGAATACAACCCTTACTCTTTGCACCCGAACAGAGTCCTAGCAATCACCTCTTCATGCTAGAGACACTAAAACAAACTCAATTGTCTTGTCCCTTACACATCTCTAATACAAGGGGGATGTCCGCACCTCCTCGGTGCTTTCCACAAACAGGGTCCTCTTGTGTCGACCGTCTGAATATGGGCTGTGCATCCACTTTGGGGCGGAGGTCTTATCATCTCCCTTTCGGATCTTCGGGCCCCACGTTATGCCAGTTGTCTCGGCCCACGGGACGATCAACCGAGGCCCTAGACACCAAGAAAAGAAGGGGGACAAGAGACACAAAGAATGGAGACAAGACAGGCTTTCTGATCAAGTCTCATTTATTGGGGGCTCAAGCAGTTGCTTATATGGGATCGGACATGGGGAAGGGGTTTTTTCTGCGAATGCAGGATTGCTATGGTGACCTAGCTGTAAAATGCAGGGTTGCCATGGTGACATAGCTGTAAATTGACTCTTCTTCTTATCTATACTTTCCTAAAAGCAGCTGCAAATACTTTCCTGACAGCAGCTATAAAGATTCTTGTTCTTATCTATACTTTCCTCAAAGCAGCTATAAAGATTCTTGTTCTTATCTATACTTTCCTAAACACAGCTGCAAAGGCTCTTCCTCTTAGCTATACTTTCCTGACAGCAGCTGTAAAGATTCTTGCCAGACAGCAACTTCAAAGGTTAGAGGTGCAAAATTTAGAAGCAGGGCCTGGGCTGAGCTCTGGGAAACAACTCGCATCTTTGCTCTCATGCCATTTGTTGTTCTTCTGTCCATAAGCTTTTTCTTAGGAACTGCTCCCCGCACTAAAAGATAGTTTATCCTTAAACTACCAGCCAATTTTCTGTTTCATAACACTTGGATTTTTTTCCCGATGTTAAAGCCAGGCTTTCTTTTACTCACACAGAGCCACCAACCGTCCAAAGGGTACCTGCAGTCTTTGCTGAGAACCATCACCTGACAACCAGCAGTACCAAACCCCTGTCACCAGATGGAAAAGGAAGAGAGCTCCTGATAAATCGTTAAGGTGAAAACACTAGCTGTTTTACACAAGGATGGTCAGAAGGAGGAAACACAGGAATCCAGATGGTGTCTTTAGGTACTTTGTTTTAACATCCATACTGGTGTCCATATCGAACTGATTGCTCCCCGGGACATGTTTCCTCTTCCCTTTTATTCATCAAGTACATGACTTGATGAAATCACCACCATTGCGTGAGAATAGTAGCTACATGACAACAGTGCTTTTATTTTTCTTGAGATTTGAAGACAGAGTTTGTATAATGGCGTGCAGGTAGAAAGAAATGGTTGTCTGTAGAGTGAAAGCAATGCCATTCTGTCAGGACATAAAGTCACATAGACAGACTACATTGAGGAAGTTGGTGTTGGCAGACCCTGATTATAAGCACTGTTGTAAATCCCCCAAGTCTGGTATGCAGGACTATGACGAGGGCTAGAGAGATTTTTCCTGCAGAATAGGAATCTCCCACACTTCAGGAGGACACTGGGAGAAACAGTGGTAAGATTATGAAAGCCAGCTTTCTCACCAAACCCTGGTCTTCGATTCTCTAGACATGAAGAAGAAAAGTGAAGGAAGCAACTCCCCATTAATGATGGCTATGCTAGGACCGGGCTCAGATGTAGATTGTGAAGTTGCTTCCTAGATGTTCCTCGAGGCCTGGTACCTGACTTTTTCAGTACCACGGCATGAGAATCTAATGCCTGATGATGAGGTGGAGCTGAGGCGCTGATGCTGTGTGATGAGTGGCTGCTTCAAGTACAGATGAAGCTTTGCTCACTTTCCTGTCACTCAACTCCTGCTGTGTGACCTGGTACTTAACAGGTCGTGTGTAGACCTATTTGATACAGTGAAGTAGGCCTACACTTGCTAGAGTCAGCAGGAATCAAGTGGGAGGAATCATTTTACTGTATTGATAACTCAACTTATGAAAAGTTTAGTAAACAAGACAACTGAGTGTCATTCCTAAAGGGATAAACATAGTTCAACAATAGAACAATGGGTACACTGAAACAATGCAACAGAACACATGACTGCAGCTAACAGTTTTCAATAAAGATATAATAAAGCTGTTAGAGAGGGAAAAAAACGTTTCAATGAATTACACTAGAAAAACGAAGTGAGAGAATTCAAGTTGAAGTTACAGGAATTTAGTACTTCCTTAGCCTTAACGTAAAAAGGATCATGATTTTTAAAACTTTTTAGATTTGCTGACGTTAGTCCTTCAGTCCTGTATTCCAAGAAGTGCTTATCAGTTTGAAAATTACCCACTGCTTAAGTTTTAAGAGAAGAAATGAAATTCAAAACTGCCAGCTGCGGGAACTAAGAACTTCTTGTTTTGCTCTACTAACAAGTAATTAAATCATGTTATGTGGGTTTCCCCAGCCCCTCATTTTTAAACACAGTGCGAAAACGGTGATAAAACAAAGGTGCAAAAAGACTTAAATCCCCCAAATACTTGAAAGATAAAAGAAGGAATGAAAAATCCTGGGAAAAATAAACTTAGACACATTGGCCTTTCTCAAGTTTTATTTGCCACAGTCTAGAAAGAATCGGGCTTAGAAAATCACTATATGCTAATGCCAGTAATGTTGCTGCCAGGGGACTTCTGGGAAGATGCATACAGGGCACTGTTCTTCGGGAATGACCTTGAAACACTACCTTTAGGGCATCAAACACTAAAGCGACAAATTCTCAATAGGCAAGACGGTCCAGGATCAGTGAAATTCAAAATAAAACAATGGTTATGCTGCCTGTCACCACACTTGGTGCTAAGGGTGAGACAAGTTTAACAAAGGGGTTAAAGAAGGAAAAGAGGTCATGGGACCCAAATCTTTCTGTTGTAAGCTATTCTGGTTTTGATTCAAAATGGGACTATGGTCTGTAGGTGTCAGATATGCATTTTCATGTTCTGCTTACTCCACAAACTCTCGTTCCTCAGACTTAACTCCTGAGCTCCGGGCCTTTTTTGCCTCTAACTCGTCTTGTAGAAGATACTTGTTCTTTCTACCCAGATCTGTTTTCCACAATAGCCTCTGTAGCTTTTTCAAAACCCGGACCCTTGTCCAACTCCTTGATGCTCAAGCTTCTCTAGCTACAATCTCACAAAGACGAAACAAAAAGGGTAGTTGTTCAGTGGTCAGACTTGAACTCCTTGCCTGATTTGCATGACCTATGACCCTGACATGACCTGATTTTTCACCTCCAGAAGTATACGATTCCACTTCAGTTCTGAAGGCAGCCCAGGTGGCAACAGCTGCCAGATGCTGTAGTTTTCATCCAAAGTAACCTCAAGCACATCGCCCTCCAACATGAGCTCCTCCAGTGGAGCCAAGGTTTCTTCAGACAGTTCTAATACAGGATCAGACAACTGTGGCAATAATGAGGACTGCAGCTTTTGGACTGGGGTGGCGGTGGAGGGGGCTATGCAAGTTTTGTTAGATAATTGCCTCTGCTTGGACACTACCACTCCAGCAGAGCAAAGACCAAGCAGGTTACTCTGGTATTATCTAATGAATAGCCTACCCACACCTAGATCTACCTGTCTTACTTGGGTCCTGTGCAAGGGCTATCTCCTCAGTACACGACATTTTGTCTCTATTTTCCAGCAACCGCTGGACCTGCCGAAGCAAGGAAGAATGAATAGGAAAAGGAAAATAGGCCTATTCTTCCTTTCATAGCCCTAAGTATGGAACCGTACCCCCATCTCCTGAAGAAGGAAGGCAGACATCTGGACAGAATGCAGAATAGGCCAGGAATGCTGGACTAAATCAATGCATATAGAGACCAAGGAAAAGACTGGAACATAAACAGGGATATGGCTCGGAGATAAAAAGAAACTGATAAGAGCTGGGCTACCTAGTTTACCTGAGGCATATCCTTGTCACTTCCTCCTAGAGGGTCAAAGGCAGGGGCTGAAAAACGGTTAGGAAGCTCCTCTAGCCTGGGTTCAGCCTGGAGCTGTTGACGAACTTCAGCCAGCTGTCCCAAAAGAGCTGTCACATCCTCAGAAGCCAGAAACTGCCTAGCACGGCCTTGCCAGCCAATGGCTCTCTCTGGGAGGCACTGAAGTGCCTCACCCGCAGGCAGCTGAACAGGCAGTCTCTGCAGGGCTACAGTAATGCAAGGATGGTATCTAGACGTGGGTGCCATGAGTGCATGCAACAAAGGACACACGAACTTGGTGTTCCACTCTCAACAGGCCAGCAGTGGGGAAGAGGCGAGACTGGGCCTTTGGGAGCTGAAAAGGCGGGGTACCGACACACATACTCCATGGAACCACTCCAGACAAACGTCACAATGCAGCTCTCCCACCACAGCTGGCACTTGTCCATACAAACAGATGGAAGTGGCAGAGGCAGCCGTGGTCAATGATGCCACTGGACTGGGCTTGGCAGAGTTGGTGCAACGCAGCTGCAGGATACCCTTTTTTTATTTCTTCCCCTCCTTGAAGGCCACATCAGCCATGGCCGGGACAGGGGAGAGGAGGTCAACACCCCAACACTTCTCTGGTGCTATTAACACCCTGCTGCCATGGTCACCCCTTTCAGACTGTCATCAAGTATGCTCTTCTCATCTGGGCCCAAACTCCTTACCGCAGAGCCTGGGTCCCTGAGGTCCTGTGCAGTTACTCCTAGCTGTTCTGTGTCAGATAGGCATAATCCCAGCTCCTTCTCCATCCACCGTCTCCATCTATTGCCATCTGATCTAGCATCTACACATGGGCAGAGCAAATGAGGCACACTGGAGGGGAAGGTATGGCCATGATTCTCCTACCTCTCTCCCTGCCGCATCCCTAGCACAAACCAACTCTTATTTTCTCATATATCATCTCAATTACTTAAAAGGCTCAGGCCTCACCTCCAGCAGTGTATAAAATGAATTCTTCTGTAGGAAGGTCTTGGATGCCTTTTCCCTCCAGGAGTGTGCTGTCAGTACCTGCATCTCTAGCTGTCTCAGCTCTTCTAGACCCACACGTAGATCTCGGCCCACAGGTACAGGCCCTTCAAGTCATCCAAGCATGGGCATTAGTCACCATTCTGGAATGGGGCAAGAGAAAACTTCAGTTGAAACATGTAAAAAAATCATTATTTCTCAACTGTGCTGAGCATCATGCTATGCTGTCATTAAAAAAAAAAGTAATATCTAGACTATTCTAAAGTAAAAAAAAATGAGATAATTTATTTCCAGAACTCCTTGTTTCCATGGATCAGGACATCAATATTCTACTAACATGTCACTTATTGCTATACTTTGCTTCATACTGCCCTCTCCCATTGATGATGCCTGTTCAGCTACAGGCCCATACATATGGTTCTCTTTTCATCATTCTTCTTTTGATAGTCTCATCTTCTTTAGGTTGCTCCACCTGTTCTCTCCACTGTCCAACACAAAGCAATTGATTTGAACGGTCTAAGAAAGACTCTTTCTTTCTTGCTGCATGCCTACAGTACGAAACTAAGAAAACAGGGACCTCACTTGGATCTCATCCACAGCAGCCATCCATGCCCGTGCCTTCATCAGAACATCTTTGAGTGCCTGAATGGTAGGTAGCTAGACAGGGATGTTTTCTACCTCACGGATAATGGCTTCCAATGTTGGTGGTGAATGTGTCCGCCTAAACTTTTTGGAGAAAAGAGAAATTCATTCTTAAATATTACCTGCACATGTGCATATTTTGGGTCCTACATTTCCCTGACAAAAGCATGCACAAGAAATAATTCAACAGATTTCAAGTGAGCCATCCTCCACCGATTCTGAGGATCTCTATACAAACACAAATACACGTGTCTTATATATCATATCAGATATCTATAATCTAAGAACTAAGTCCAGGAAGTTACACACTTACTGATTTTACATAGTACGAATAGGTATCAGACTGAATGTCATACCGATCTTTATAGGTCAGCAGAGGCCTAATTTGGAATCTGGTACCAAGGTAAGTCAGTGATGCTGTACACAGATCATCCTCAAACTCTGAGGACCAGAATCAGGGTATGTATGTGAAAAGGCTATGCCTCACGTTGCGTTCAAGCAGAAATGCACCTCTTCCTCCCAGCAGTCTGCAATGGTCAGCCACTACTGAAGCTCAGCCCGAGCATTGTCCACAGAAGGGCTGAAGGCTACCTTGGTGCTGCTGCTGGAGCTGATTGGCATCAGGCACTTTCACACCCAGTTGCTGCCCCTTCCAACAAGGCCTGCAAAACCCTAGACTAGGGGACAAGGAAGCTAGGGCCTTCAGACTTCAGCTTGGTTGGCCTCCACCTGTTCCAAGACACCCGGCAACAATACAGGATAAGAACAGATTCTTAAGCCATCTAGACTCTCAACTGCCAGGCCTCGATCTGATCATCTTGTCACATAGGCATAAGTTGCTGAGTCACACTCATCTTAATTATGTCCTAAGACAGGATATCTTTGATACAAATAAAATGTCCTAACTCTCTAAAGTCTGAAAAAGATATCTCTCTACCACCTTCAGGTTTTGTTTGGATACTTTGTTTGGATAAGTGTAAGCTATTAGGATAAACCCTGTTCAGTACTTGCTTATTTGCAGCTTCTAGGGAAGATGTATAGGTGATTATACAGAACAACTCAGAATCATCAGACTTTGCTAGCACTTCCCAAGCCTGTCTTAACCTTGACATCCCAAATCTGACACGTGGCACATGGCAGGCTGCCACCTGCTCAAGAAGGACCTGGAGCTCTGTCAGCGTAAACTGTATGCGTTTCAACTCTGCAAGAGTGAGGGAGAAAGAACTCACTACGAGAACCTGCTAAAACCATTTTTCATGTATTCTGAGAAATCCAATATCTAATTTCCATCCATGTTACAGTAAGATCTTCAAAGATCATCTATATACAGAGAATCTGAAACTATACATTAAAATGAAATAAAAAAAAAACAATGACACTGTATAGTGACAGAACTGTCAACACGAAAAGAGACTAAAGATTTCAAAGTGAGAGAATTCAAGTTTCTGCATACAATTTAACAGGAGTTAATATCTTAGACAGAAGACTGTAAGTTGACTCCTTTCAAGAGGACACAACTAAAAAATGGCTCCTACATAGTGTTTACTTTCCATAGTAAAGAAGATCTATAAGGAATAAGACTGCAATATAAAAGTAAAGACCTAACAATATGTAACAGTAGTAGCTTTCACAGTGAGGCTCAGGTAATAAATATATTAATTTAATTGGAGTAAACCAGAGTTTTCTAGCAAAACATATGGCAGGAGGAGGAAGTGTTGTTTGTGATGATATATAAAGGGCCAATTAATTGATACTGTAGATAAAGGACAAGCCATACGAGTTTATTGTGTCAGAAGCAAAACAGTTCCAAGTGGTAAGTTCTAGTGTATCCTTTGAGTCTAATTACACAAGAAAGAAGAAAATGAAGAGACCAAGAAGTTAGATGAAGGACAAGTTGAGAGATGAGGTCAATTTAATGATTATTAAAGCAAGGCGACCTGATACAAGAAATATGACTAGGTCAGCGTTAGGAAAGTTTTTACTTCTTCTTTTAAGTGAGACAGAAAAGAAGGTTCTCTATACAAAGTGAATCCACTACTATAATCAATTTTCTTTTCATTCTTTAAATTAGAAAAACATGACTGTTTTATCTAAAGTTTATTAAACACATGTATGTAATTACTCCAGTTGATATTTCAGCCAACAAAAGTATATACATATCTATTATCACATGCATTTGACAACCAACAAGTAAGTAAAATTTAAGAAATTTCTATTTATGCCAAGAATAAATCTTTTGTGGATCTGATGCCCAACACCTCTAAAAAGGTTTGCTGACCTAGTATGGCTGGATTATAATTTTTTTAACCCATTTTCAATTCTATTGTTATTCACGGTAAAAGGATGAACTAAGTAGCATTCCCTTCAAATACTAGTAGGTTCAGTTGTGGCCCACCATGACAAAGTTGAGCATTGCAACAAAATCAAGGTCATAATATTTTTTGCGTGGTAGAGGTCCTCACAGTCCATTTGTAAAAAATCATCGGTGAAGAGTATATTAAAGCCAAAGTAGAGTGAAGCAAACATATGCTTACCTGTATATCCATAAGTGCTTTGAAATTGTGTATTTACAGTTATTTCTAGATTCTTTTTACATTGTTTTCATGTATCTCTCTCAGCATTTTCAGTATAATTGGCTCAGTGCTGAAACCTTGGTTCTTCTCAACATTAGATCATCTGTGTAAGATTTGGTCACCAATATCACCATATATAACAAGCTAACTTTTGCTGTGTACATTTTTCTTCATAGCCTATCCATTTCGATTATCCATTTTTACAAAATGCCATCCCTTTCCTGCCCTTTTCTATAACACATCAATGCCTTTTGTGGCAACTGACCAGTCTCGCATGACTTGTGAGGATACAAAACATTCCTTGCTTCATTCCGGTAGTTTCTTCAATCGCTGAAGCAGTAGCCTTCACTGTTAGAAAATCTTCTCACATGGGTTTCAGACCTCAAGTGCCTGAGCTCCTCAAAGCTTCTTGAGGAAGTAAATTTGGTAAGAGGTAGAGCAGTGCTATGAAAATGTGCAGAAGCAAAAGCTTGACAATGCTGTTAGAAAAAAAAAACTGCTGGGCTCCTTGAAGGGGTCCTGCGTTATTCTCACTTACTACAACTTTCGGCCATCTTCCCCCTACCAGAGCCAAGCGTACTCTGTGTTTGCCCAGGAGTCAAAGCTGACTCAGGCCGAATCTTTCTCAGCTTATGCAGGATGGTGGGGAGCTCATCCAAGATGCTATCGATACCTGGGGAAAAAAGGGTAGGGAAAAGCATATCTGGCCCAGTTCTGTAATTTTGCTCTGCATCCTCCAAGTAGGCACCATGCTCACTGAAAGGTCCTGCCAGATACTTGAGCACTTGCCGAGGTCATGATGTGTATGAAAAGGCAGACAAGGCCATCTCGAGCCGTCATAGATAGGAAACATGTCATCTTGCTCCTTGATGCAGTAGGTGTTCGTCATCTGGGAGCAGCTCTAAAGTCTCCTGCTCGATTCAAGCGTTTCAGTGATGCCTCTGGGGATGTATAACTCCATTATACTGCAAAGACTAGGAGCAGGGTTGTGGACACCCCACCTCGGCCAACTTACTGAGAGGCCGTTGTGACCCCTCCCACTTTGTAAGGATCCCCTGTAGAAAAATTGGAAGAAAAACATATAAACACATAGTCTTTGCATTTCCACTTCCAAAATGTATGAGTTAAGACATAAGGAACACAATACTCAATTTTTGTCTCCTTGTCTCACTTGCATGTTCTATTTCACTGAATCCCTAAGCCCTGCTTCCCACCACCCACCTTCTCCAACAGGGCCTTTCACATAGAAAGTGTCACTCCCTCCTGCCCCAGTATGAACAAACATTTCCCTTGTGCACAGCCACAGCCATATGCAAGTCCAGCTTCTAAGGGAGAGGCAGCTATCTTGCAGATGGGCTCCTTATGGTTAATCCAGCTGGTAGCTGCAAGTAATTCAATACTGTGTGGCTGGCCCTCTGAGTACCAGCAGCTTCGGTGCTCTGTAATGACTTTCTACCTTTATTATCTATGACTTAATAGACGTCTCTTGCAAGACTCACCACACACCCCAGAACTCACCCAGTCTGTAATGCAAAAGGTGACAGCCTCCGCCAAGTTTTGTAGCCTTTGAATAAAAAAACACTGGGGTAAGCACGAGGAAAAAGAGATGATAAAATTCTCCTGCACCACTGGTTTGTGCCGAACCATCTAAGAAAGTGAGAGTAGACAGTGTGGGTCCGAGAAGTAATGTTGGAATGTGGAGGAAGCATTCCACTGAATCTTGTTATAGATATGGAGAAACAGTAGACACAGATTTATTAGGCTCAACTCTATTTTTGAAGTCCTGAAAAGGGAAAATAAAAAAAGTGAGGCTAATATTCAGAGAAGAGAAATAGAAAAGAAAAATGACTGTGCAATACAAGAAAAAAAAATATGAAACGGTCCATGAACATGAGAGGAGGGTTATTTATTCCCTTTATAAGTAAATGTAAATTTTGAAAGCTTAGGTAAATATTTTCACCATGAATAATAAGAGGGAATTCAAAATTTCATCCCCCTACTAAAAACAGTGTAAGCTCACAGAGACGCATCAAAAACATTTTTCCAAAACTGTTTAATAATAAAAATCCATAATCTACAAAACCAGGAGAATATTTAATGAAAAAAAATTAAACAAAAATGATCAATTATGGTAATACACAGTATTGTATTTTTAATGCCCTGCCTACAACCCTCATAAGCCAATCTTAGCTTGAGGTACCTTGGGGACAGTAACTCACAAGATCCTGCAGCACAGCTCGCTGGTGCCAACAGAATACAATGTGGATCTTATCTGCAAAGAAGTGAAGCTGTTTGTTCTGACCTGTCTGATTGCTTCCTGAAAGACTAGTTCAAGGATCTGCACCTTTATTTCCCCGGAGGAGGTTTCCCCAGAACACAACTGGCAT